>OMLJ01113932.1:0-13837 GCA_900302595.1 Gadiculus argenteus
TTAGTCCCGGTACTTTTATTTTTTTGCTCCGCCCACGCGTTCGCTCCTAGTCGTCTCGAACGCACCACAGGGAAGTCCGAGACGCTTATCAACAGAGCGTCGACGAGCTACGAGCGGCTCATAAAACCTCCTCCTCCGCTGGAGGACGTTCTGAGCCGGTCGAAAGAGTTCCGAGGGGCGGATCCTCTCTCCAAACCACACCCACAAAGGTTCCTATCGGGAAAAGTACCCCTGGTGGGTACGCGCCTATTGCCAGACTCAACACTGGGCATTAGAGCCCAACATCAGATGAAACAAGAGAAAAGCAATAGTATTAGATAGTTAATTTCTCCTGTTAGAAAACATTTATTTTGTTTGTGGGATTTTGATTTTCAAATTGTGAGTGGGATTATGTGAAAAATGTGGCTGCGAAGAATCACTTCTGGCAGAATTTTAGTAGCTTGTGCTGTGTAAACAAGCAGCTTAGACAAAGGACAGAGGACATTGACTGGCAGAGTCAAGTCAAGTCATTAACATAGGTGAGCATACAAATCCCAAAGGAAACAAAAGTTTGACTAAATGAAGGAATAAACTGCAACTGTGGCCCATGCCGCAGAGTTGGAACTATGACAAAAAACGGGCAGGAGTGTAGTTGAATGTTGCTTATCCCCCTGGTAAGCACGCACTCCGACGTTGTGGAAAAATGTTTTTAAAATGTTGTCATTTTTATGAGCTTTATAGTGGCCGAAATATCAAATGCGCTAAGTAGAAATGTTCACAAACTGGTGTAAACCGTGTAGTTCCTCTAACGTCTTACAGATGGCTTGCGGTGGTTGCATTAAAAAAGACAGGCCAAAATTGTCAATGGGCAAATGTGATTTAATTCTGAGCATTACAAAGTGTGAACATATTTTAGCTGGTCATCTCAATATCATGTAATTTGAGAGGTCCCATTTTACATTATAATATCAAATAGGAAAAAAGACTGGACTGGAGCATTCAAAAACGTTTGCAGCATGGTAGGCAAGTACCAGTGACTTGAATGGGACTTGAGCAGCCAACGGTAGCCAGTGCAGGGTGCGTAGGAGTGGTGGATTGCGGGTGAACGTGGGTTGGTTCACCGCTGAAAGATCGGGGAAGACAGCGGGGTAGAGGGAGGCTGTTCTAGTAGTTTGAAGTATCTCTGTGATGGCAATGGGGGCAGTGGCATGGAGTGGCATGCCTTGAATCCAGACTGGCGACTACCCAGGTAGAACCCCCCAGGCTGAGGCCAAGGACCATGCCCAAATATATGTGTATCAAAGTGAAAATAAGTAGTAGACAGACAGTGAGGAATATCCCCCTCTATTAAGTAAGGTCCAACAAGAGCACTTCTGATTCATTCAATGTATAAAGGGTGAAGACAGGGGGGTACCTTATGGGAACATAGGGAGAGGGGCAAGGCAAGCAGTGTGTGTGTGTGTGTGTGTGTGTGTGTGTGTGTGTGTGTGTGTGTGCATGCGTGCGTGCGTGCGAGTGTGTGCGTGCGTGTGCGTGTGTGTGTGTGTGTGTGTGTGGAAACAGGGGAATAAAATCAAACCCAACCATATGTTCCCATATAGCAGGGGTTACCACTGAGGTATTTTCTGATAAAACTTAGCTCAGTGTACTGTCCCTCAATAATCTTAGAAACACATTGCACAGGTTGTTCCAAAGCCTGCTGCCTGCTAGGCCCTGTCTTGACTGGGATATCAGTGACCTTTGTGAGGTCATTGCTTTCCCTGAGTTTGCTCAAAGGTAAGAAAGATACACCCCTGTGATATTTTCTCAACCTGTACTGTGCAACCTTATATTCACAGGTCTACCGTTTACATCATTTTAGCTGCTAGTGTCATACTAACGGCCTCTAATGCTAAGCCTTGGCAGCGAGTTCCTCAGCCAGAGAGTGAATTAGGGACGTAATGCTGGTTAGATTAGGCCAGGGCTGCTCCAGAAATGTCTGGTTTATCTATCCAGGACCAGGACTGTACACCTACAAAGAGCAAAGCCAGGTTGACAAGGAGAATGATGCTGATAATAATATGGCCTTGGTTTCCATTCAACCTTAAATCAAATGAGTGAGCTGGGTCAAACTAGATATGAACACCAAAACATCAAACTACTACACCAACCAGTTATTCTGTCAACTAGTGTCATCTACCATCATCACAGCAAAGAGTTCTTAAGATCTATCCTTTGTAATTTGAGTGTTGAGCCTGAGTGTCAAGTGTAGAGGTAAAAACGCTAAATAAATGATTGAAGTCATAACTAGGCTAGGTAATGAGCCTCATTCAGTGTTGCATCCTTGACACCTGGGCCTTTACAAGTATGACTCCAAAATTTTACTTATGAAGTGTTAACTGTTTTTTATGCCTCAAGCACAATTATTCCTCTAGCCAGCTATTTGATTGTTCATTTGTGTGTGTGGTTTTGCGCTTAGAGTTTGAAAGAATATGAAAAAAGGAGGATCAAAAACATTTAGTCAAATGCAGATCCCATCTTGTGAACCTGAATAAGTCTCTATTTTGCTCTTTGATCGTTCAAGGAGAATAATTTATTTATTACATGACATATAAAAAGTATTTGGCGTCTAGTATGTGTGAAAGCGTAAACAGTCAAACATCATTCCACAGAGAAGAGACATTTACATTTAGGGCATTTAACAGACGCTTTTATCCAAAGCGACTTACATAGACACATTCACACATCGACGGCGGAGTCAACCATGCAAGGCAACAGCCAGAACGTGGGGAGCAGTTAGCATTGAACTAGCAACCTTCTGGTTACAAGTCAACCCCCTCTACCTCCTAACTGTGGTACAACAATGGTAATAAATAATTAGCATTAATTGTGCCATCTAGATGCTCTTTTAGACCATTTTTAGTACAATGAAGTATTTTGTGTTTACAATTTTTCTTTTTTACATTTCAAGTGACTAACAGTTTCTAGTTTGTTGAAATTAATTAATAAATGTATACTGAACAGATATTGATCATATTGTTTTCTCTACATTGTGTTATTGATCATATAGTCTTATGAGTCTAATGCTACTAGGATCAGGCTGGACCATACTGGACTTCATTCACAAGGAGAAAAGGCCTCAGGGAAAGTAAGACTAAATGTACATTTCTATTAATCCCTTTATTCTTGGTTTTCCGTTTACCCAAAATGCCAGTCAACAAGAAAGTCAGATTGGGGAAGTGTTAAATTGCAAGACTGTTGGATGATGGATTTTTTCAGAGAAGAACAAGTGGTCTGAAGTGGTCAGCATTCTTCATGCAGAAAATAAGTTTGGCGAGCTCAGAATAACAAACATCACACAATACCAATACCAAACGCTCTCTCTCTCTCTCTCGGTCCACCTGGGTAGATTCAGCTGACATTAATCACGGGATCTGGGTGGGCCGATAACACCAAGTGGAGGAAAGCACATGGGGTGGATGGCTTCTGTTGACCCAGAACTGTTGGTTTTCTTTATGTTATATTGTTCAGGGACGGAGGTCTAGAGTCCTGTTATTGTGGCTTTATTTCTCAGTTTAGTTTTGATAGTTCAAGATATCCACTGACTTCTAAGGCCCGTTGCGTGGTTGGTTCAGTGTCTCTCTCTCTTATCCTTTGTTTACCAGATCTTCCAACTTCAGTATGGTATCTTAGCATAGAATTCGTTTTTTGTGGCAGACTTCTTTCAATTGCAATGCTAGCATGGTAACACTTAATCGGAAGGGAGCTCTGAAGATTTAAGCTAGCTTCAAAAGGCAATACTTGTGATAATAATACCAGAGAATGTCTAATATGAAGAGAACTGGCACTCTCTGGTAACTTCCGGTTTCTGAACTGGTTGCGGTAACACATCTCTGTCCATGCGAGGGCGCTTGCCAGTGAGTGCAGAATGAATGGGAGTCGATGGGGTTCCACCCTCAAATTCCACTTTTCCAATCTTTTGTCAAGTAATTTGATATGATACTTTGGATGAAAGCATCTTCTAAGAACCATAACCATATTTCAGTTAAATTCAGCTGAGGGTTGTATAGCCAATGCAAAGATTGATAGTTGAGCATGGATGAATTGAGTTATGGTTGGACAGAAAAGAGTTGTAGAAATGTATCCTGTTTAAGACTGAAATGTACAATTGTTCAAGGCCTATTGAATAATGTTGACATTAGGTCAATTGTTGTAATGGATGGAAATAAAAAGATCATATACAAAATAGAAAATGTAATCCCACGCATAAGGGATTACTGTGCATAAAAATACCTGTGATCTTTAGGATCTTTTTGTATGTCACTTTGGATAAAGGCATATGCGAAGAAGTAGTAGTAGTAGTAGTAGTAGTAGTAGTAGTAGTAGTAGTAGTAGTATCTGAAGTAGTAGTAGCAGTAGCTGAAGTAGTAGTAGCTGAAGTTATAGTTGTACTAGCTGCGCAAAGTATATGCTGGATGAAAGGTATGGTATTGATTGATGTTTGTAGAAAGAATTATAATAATTCTGCCAGTTCTTTTTAAAACCGGCCAAAATTGAATGTACTCGCCTAATGCTCATTTATCCAGCCTAACGTGATTAAAAGTAGTCAAATTGGGCGGGAAAAATCGCCCAATCTGGCAACACTGCCTGAACTTCCCGCCCTCTAACCTCAGCATAAATCAATGAGACAAACTGAAAATGAAGCCGATAAACTATGATTATGAAAAAAGTATAAAGGCAATCGAAATTCTGTTTCCAGATTATTGAAGATACAAGTGTCTTGATTTGTTAACGCTAAAAATGTTACCAAGTTACGAAGTCTGAAGTAGTAAGTGTCAGAGAATTGGCGAACGGGGCTCTGCGGTCCTGCCAATAGGTGCGTACCCACTACGACTTTTTAGTCCCGGTAGTTTTTTTTTTGCTCCGCCCACGCGGTAGCTCCCAGTCGTCTCGAACGCACCACAGGGAAGTCCGAGACGCTTATCAACGGATCGTCGACGAGCTACGAGCGGCTCAGAAAAGCACCTCCTCTGCTGGAGGACATTCTGAGCCACTCAAAAGAGTCCTGAAGGGCGGATCCTGGGCGGATCCTCTCTCCAAACCACACCCACAAAGGTTCAAAAGTACCCCTAGTGGGTACGCGGCTATTGACTTTCAGTGTAAAAAATAGTATTTTAAAAGTAGAATATCTCAAAAAGTATAACGTTTACAAATATGAAAATAACATAGCACAGCTAGGCGTCACAAGACCTTTGTCAGGAGGTTTGAATTGTATCAAATGATCCAATGGAAAGAGCTGAATAGGTTTTGTGTTTTGGTTAGGAATAATAAGAATACAGAGGGATAACATGATGTGTATATTGTTGGAGTCCTACCGCCAGAGCTGTTGAAAGGCAACTTTAGAAAGTGAAAAGGGTAATGAAAGGGTATTTAGCCACCAATTTTGAAAAAGAGCAGAACTTTTAGTTGTGAAAGATGAATTTTGAACGGAAGAGGCTTTGACCCAGGAGAAACATCATGCAAAGGCTCTGTAATGAGCTCGTTCCAGCTATCATAGGGGTGTTATAGCCTCCTATTACACATGGGCACAGGGATGGAGAGGAACATGCAAAGAGACATTTTCACTCGATTACTTAAGGTACCGTCTCTCCTAAAGGAATACACACAAACTCTCAAACGAACAAACCTAAATGCACCACATGCAACAAACCTAAACTCACACAAACACACACACACACCAACACACAGTGGGCAACAAGCCAAAAAATAGCAGCGCAGTCTGGTTCCAACAGATGACATGAAATAATTAGGAAAAACCTATATGGTGATTCATTACTGTTATGAAAACAGGAGCTTAATATGCTTTACTAGTGTGAAAAAAACCTATTCAAATATTTAAATGGCCCTAATCTGCTGTGTAATCATGCATCACACCACATCACACCACTACCCCCCACTAAAGTATTCACTCCAGAGCCTTGTCTAAAGTGTAAACAGCAACCCTCCAGCTCCAACTCTGACAGGCTTCCAAGATTTGTGGCTGAATACTTTATCACAATGCCAGCAGTTGATTGGAATTTGTATCCGCTCCGCTTGGAGCCCAATGCCTGCAGGCAGCCCCACATAACGCACAACACGCCTTTTATTTAAAGCTATAAATATTCTACACTGTGGGAAAAAAAGTTAAATATGCCATTTTGTTTCACTCATCATTTCGCCCCTGTCAAATGCATACCCGCACACGCGCAAGCACATAATCATGCAATCGGAGTTAGAACACTTTGAATTCCTCTGCGATAGTGAAAGTGGTTCTGCTGACCTTTGACATCTGTTTAAGCCCCCTGCTGTATATCAGACTCTGGATCTCAGCCAGCGCCACTAAATCCTCAGGCAAAGGCAGAAGCAGTGTGATGGCACATATGGGATCACCATTAAAAGGGACTGGCATTCAAAGTTCTAAGAAGGAGAGACATTAATAACACGGGCCGTGGAAACATAAACGAGAGCTGATCCTCAATGAGCAGAATCCCTGCTGTGCACCAGTGTTGTGCGCAGACAGAGATTAGTTGGTATGCTAAAAGGTATTTATAGGATATATGGCTTTAGTTGTCGTAGAATGAGGAGCTGAACGGGTATCAAATGAGGATCGGAGCCCAGTGAGAAGATGTGAAGAATAAAGAGAAAGAAAAATGATGCCCCCCCCCCCCCCCCGAAGAAAAATTCTGGAAATGGAAATCGGAATTCAGTCATTGTTGTTTAGCAGTGGAATAACTAACATTGTACTTGTGGTGGGGGTATCAGGCCCCGAAGGCATTCACAATAAGCGTCCCACTAGCTTGCCCACCATGCAACACAGACACAAATCCAACCACAGGCAGAATAAAAGTTAATATCGTTTGGCTTCAGTGGGCTCACAAACAAATATTGGTCTGGGATACAACACTTGTTTGTTTGTGAGACATGGAATAAATATGTTACAATCACAGCTTTTGCAGCCGTTATTGTTGAAGTCCATGGCAGCTCCATCTTGTCTGACACGGCTCAAGCCGGATACAGACAGCGAGTGAAGCGAGGAGGAATAGAAGCCGTTGAGGAATCATGAAGCGTCCTTGCTGAATCTCAAAGCCCAGCACACAGCACCGTGACGGACTGATAAAAGAGAGGAATTTCAGCCCCACCCAGAGGTCAGTCAGCTGTCGCAGCACCAATCTCTGCACAAAGATAAGATGTGGTGGTATATATTATTTTTTCCTGAAGCAACTATTTCAGTTGGAATCACTCTCTTTTTGAGAAAATAAAAGCACACATCAATGTTTATTGCAGTCATCAGCCTTCTGTTCTGTGGAGAAGAAAATTGTTCTGCAAGTTGTCAAGCTGTCGAACTTGAGCTTGTTATAGCTTTCGGTCGAAATAATAATAAAATAAATAGCATTACATAAGCGCTACTGGGCAACATAACAGTAGGACTAAAAGTACCATGACAATTGTATCAATCAATACAATGGTAGCAAACTAACAAGTATCTAAACTTGACATATGTGGCACCCTGTTGAACTTTAAACCATATACTGTAAAACTGAACTAGTCAATATGTGTACCAGTTTCCGACAGTGTAGAGCCAAGTTTATGCAGATAGAATAAAACGTACTTAAAGCATTGGAAGTGCCTCTCAATAGAACAATATAACAATGGGGTGCATTGCCCTTATATAATATTATGATTGGTGATTATAAAACGTAATTATATTCCAGGAAACACAAATACAAGATGCCCGTCTGATTGGCGGATTATTGTGCCTCTGACTTTAGTTTGACTTGAAATAGTTTGCTTTAAAGGGATAGCTTTAGATAGTAAAGGGATAGTTCATTTTGGACATCGGACCTCATTTTCAAATGAGCCAGTGTGTTATTTATCATTGGAGATCGTTTTCAACACGTTTCATTCAGTTCTTCTAGTTGCAGAGCTCGCTGGTGCTAGGCTGGCGCAAGTTGATGAGAACTGCTAGCCTGTCAATAAAAACAGTTTTACCCACTCCACAGTACACCTGAGGCAAAAATCGATTATAACACCAGACTATTAATGTAAATGTCTGTGTTAATAGAATAATAAAACTATCCTTGCATCCTTGCATCGCATGACATTTTGAAGGACTACTTTCTCAGCAGCGACGGTATTTTACTGTGCTCTGATGTAGCAACCAATTCAGTACAGCAGAATGTAAACAGAGAAGCGCCTTCCGGGTAATATCAGTCCGCCACTGCCGTAGCCTGCTTCCAACTACAGGGATTATAAACTAAATGCAATGCGATGCAAAGGTAGTTTTATTTCTAACATTATTCTCAACAACACAGACATTACATCGATAGACTGACGTTATAATCGATTTGCCTCAGGTGTACTGTGAAGTGGGTAAAACTGTTTTTATGGACTAGCAGTTACCCCTCGACTTGCGCTAGCCTAGCACCAGCGATCTCTACAACTAGAAGAACTGAATGGAACACAGAGCTACGTGTACAGCCCTACGCCCGTCAACAACACGCCAGCTCTGTGTTCGATTTATCAGCTCTGTGTTCGTCAACAGATTTATCAAGTCTTAAAAACAAGATGCCGTCGACGGGTGAACTACTGTGGTGTTGTGTGTATAAAATGTCCTTTTTAATAAACTATCTGTACACTTACAAAGTTATCAATGCCTCGTTTCTATATCTAAATAATATCATATATACATATATATCTATATGCTGTATATTATCACGGCCAAAAGCTGTGTGCGCCTCCGGAAGATATAATGAATCTCAACCGACTGCGTCGGGTTCTCTGACATCTCTGGTTCTTCCACTTCCACTCTGGATCATACAGACTGAACCTCGACATGGAGGAGAAATTGTTGCCCAGGATTGTCTCCCCGCTGCCCGCTGCTCACTGTTGAGGTACCACCACCGTGAGCCGCAACACAAAGGAGGCTGCCGAGGCATGAGGTTGCAGAGGGACCGCCGCTGCTCAGCGGGCAGCGGGTTATATCGGCAGCGGGCTCCACCGCCGGCTGGCGGTGGTGGTACCTCGACAGCGAGCAGTGGGGAGACAATCCCGGGCAACAATTCCTTTCTCCTGCATGTCGCGGTTCAGTCTGGACTTCAGGGAGTCAAAGCCAAAGTTCCTTTCCCCCAATTCCTTCTCAACCATGGCCGAGATAACCCCACACCACTACGAGTCTCGTTGTGGAAATACCAGAGATGTCAGAGAACCCGACGCATTATAGTCTTTTCACCAAATACAAGCTTTCTTGCGTTACGGTGTAGCCGTAGCGTGTTATTCGCCATGACACCATCAGCAGAATGGTTATCCAATAATAAAGGAGTGAAGTACAGCACTTGTGTACAACAGTGTGTATTCACACACACACATGTGGCGTTCGCACGGTCGTAGCTCATCAGCTCATTGGCGGGCCAACTTTTCTGGGCGGGCAAAGCATAGAAAGGGGAGGTAACATTTCCCCTTACTACGAAATAAGGGGAAAGATCTGAAATTGGCGCATTTGGACTTTCTTTTTTTCAAAGACGGAGCAAGATACCTACTGCTCGTTTTACACCTACCGTCATTTCTAGCTACTTGGGGTCCATGGGCAGGCTAGGGGAACTCATAATAATGTTAGAAAACCTCATAAAGTTAAATGTTCATGCCATGGGACCTTTAAGGTTTAGACTGCCCCTCTTAATCTCCAGTTCAACTCACATGAATAAGCAGAAGAGACTCTCAACATCGACTGCTTAATTCCATGGCTGATAATTATAACTTACCGGTAGCCACTGAAAGGTTATTGAGCTTGTCAGCGTCCATCCATTTATTCTGTCTCCTAAATAAGATAAGGGGGCGTGTTCCATCCCCTCTCCCAGAGTACATAGGGGCAAGTCTGCTTTAGAGACATCAGGCATCACGCGGATCTGTGCACGCATGTGTGTGCGCTTGCAATTAGGCCTACTGGCTATTGCCAGGCCTATTAATTGTGGACCTTGGGTGTTAATGTGATATTTTTATTTATTTTGTTTATTACAGCCCTCTATGTGCCAGGCAAACAAGTACAGAAAGCTGGCACCACACAATGAAGCAGGCACAACCTCCCAGCCTTCTCTCTCTCTATCATCCTGTCTTCCTCTCGCTGTTTCCTCTGTAACTCTCAATCTCTCTGGCTCTCTCTCTTCCTCTGTTTCTGTCATTCTCTCTCTCTTTCACTGTCATTCACTCTCTGTCTCACACCCTCTCTCACTCCGTCATACTCTTGGTGGTTCTTCTATGGTCTCTTTTTCTCTCCATTATGTCATTCTTTCTCTTCATCAATCTTGGTCATCATTTTGCATTCTCTCTTCCTTCTATCATACTCTGACTCTTACTCACTCGTCTATCCATCTCTCTTTTTGTCTGTCAATTTTCCACTTCATCTGTCACATTCTCTACCTCCCCTTTATCTGTTTCTCTCTCTTCTAGATTCCTTTTGACATCAGAAGTCTCCCTCTTCTATCTGCCTGTGTGCAGCACACAACAGTGGCGATACCTAGCACCCCAGCCTTGCCTTTCATAAAGCCCGCCTAATTCTGGCCATTCATTAACTGTGCTGTGATTCATTAGACGCAGTCATTAAAGAAACGTGTAATCAGTGTTTGCCCTGCTGTGACGCCACCTAACCTGCGCTACTGCTGCTTCTATTGAGCTGCGTGATCATGCGTAGCACAGAGGCAAGGAGAGAGATATACCAAGAGAAAGACAGACAGGGAGAGGACGACAGACAGAGATTGAGAGACAGGCAGGGAGAAACACAGACGCAGATGGAGAGAGAGCCAGACACTGATAGAGAGAAAGGCAGGGAGAAAGACAGACGCAGATGGAGAGAGAGAGACAGACAGGGAGAGAGCCAGACACTGATAGAGAGAAAGGCAGGGAGAAAGACAGACGCAGATGGAGAGAGAGAGACAAGACAAGGAGAGCCAGACACAGATAGAGAGAAAGGCAGGCAGGGAGAGAGACAGACACAGACAGAGAGAGAAAGAACGGCAGGGAGAGAGATAGAGAAGGGTAGACACAGAGGGGGAGAGGGGAGGTAGATGCAGACAGAGGCATAGTGATTCAGACAGACCAAACAAGAGATGCAGAGGTACGGAGCAGGACAGAAAGAGAGAGAGAGGGTGGGATGTGGCAGAGAAGTGCAGAAGAGTTGCATACTGTAGCATATAGTTACAGACATAAAATCTTCGTTGTCTCCGGCAGATGCTGTACTTTATTACGGACGTACCACATCACATCGCTCCATGCATAGCCATGCTTGCATGCACTATAAAGAGGAGCATGAAAATAAGAGCCCTTTTCCTTTTTTTAAGACTTGCATCAGCGTCTATCAGATTGGTCAGATGGGAAGATTGTGTTGGGTCCCCAGGTAACCTGCTTTCAAGTCTTTCGTTTTACACTTCTGCCACTTTACATCTTCCCACTCTGACTGGCCCCTACGCCTCCTCCCTCTCTCTGTCAGCACGGGGAGAAGTTGTGGAGAACACAGCTGCCCCCTATGGGTGTGAAGGGAGAAGTCACCCACAGCGGCAGAGCCAGAGAGGCCCTCGCTCTGTTTCCGGGCTGCTGCTGCTGCTGTTGCTGCTGCTGGTTGATCACTAGAAGCGAAGGAGACGTGCCATTGTTGGATCTCTAGCGTGAATTAGCCAGCTTATCTTGCTAATGTTGCGAAATCCCCTTCATTTTTGTGCAGACTAGGCACTGCATCGTGGGATAGAAGCGTACAGTCCGACACGATGCATTTCCTTGATGGAATGCAAGACATGTGTGAGGGGGTGGGGAGGGGTTTGACTCTGAGCTGACCTGCTGCTTCACCACAGCTGCATGGAGCTGGCGGTTCTCCTCACTCCAGGGTCTGCTGGTGCCAAGTTCAATAAGGTTAAGAAAAGAAAGGCACTGTTTGTGTATACTTTCTCCTCTCTCTCTCGCCATCCAGGGAAACAAACCATAAACTACAAGGCGGAGACATGCAGGATGTATGAGGTGGGGTGAGTGGGTACCAGCGTTGTGTTCAATTGTGTAGGGCTAATCTAACAATCACGCTCGCACACACGCACAGCACACACACACACAGCACACACACAGCACACACACACACACAACACACAGCACACACACACACTAAATATTCCCCCTCTACGCTGCAAACTTCCTTCCTCCCCTGGGAATACTGTGTGGCCCTGGGGAGAGCTTCCAGACTGTATGAATACAAAAATAGACTCCAAAATATTATAAAGCACTCCAAAATAAAATCCCAAAGTAATATTTTTTTCTTGTGGAGTAATCATATACGAGACGCGAGGTTTTTTCCGCAGCTTGCTGCAGTGCTTTGTCTTTAATAAATCATTTCCTCTCCGAGGCTGTGCTCTAGTGCCGCTACCGACTGCCTGTCACACACTGCCGGGGAGCCCGCTGTGCGCTGTAATCGGACTGGAGAGTCGAGGCACCGTGTAGGAGGGCGGACGCTGGGAGCCTCGACACACACACATTCCCCTCTGAGCGAACCCTCGATGACCCAACAACCGGGCCAACAACCGACAATCAGCACCATCGATGCATTACATTACATTGACACATATGGCTTCGGTATAGGGGGGTGCAGGATAGTGTGGCGGCGAGGGTGTTTGACTTCCAGCAGAAAGGTACTGGATTGAATCCCATATGTTCTCCGTTTACCTTGGGAGCAAGGATCCAAAACCTTACCTACGACACGTATCAATTCACTTTATCTCTTTGGATCGCAGTAAAATTGACTGAATAGGAATATAATAAGTATGCATTGAACAATAATCACACAAATGGAGGCCACTTCGATTGTATCTGGAGAAGTAAACGCTTTGGCAGGCATGCCAATCATTACGTTCGCATTAGAAATTAGCATAAGCCATTTACAAGCGAGACTGAGAAAAGTCAAAGCATACAAATAAAGTTTCTTCAAAAGTTTCAAATGACTGGAGCTGAGTGGAAAGGAGCTGTAGGAACCAGAAATACAGAATGTGGTTGTTTTGCCTAGTGTGGCCGATGGTGCGTTGACATGAACAGGAAACGCTCTCAGAAGTCCAGCAGCAAGAGGATGTTCACTGGCTAATTGTGATGCAAGACGGCAAGTGGTGAAGAATTTCGTCAGGGGTCGATGCCTTAATAAACAAATCATACGGACCTCTGTCCTCCCAGCAAGACCCCTCCACCGTCCCTCCCTCCCCCCTGAGTGAGCTGCTCAACAGACCGGCCAGAGGGAGTGAGGGGTGAGAGAGGGGAGGATCTCTGCATTGTGTTACTCTGTAGCGCAATCTGAGTGTAATTCAATGATTTTGTAAAACGTGCACATAACATTCTTGTTGGTGGTTTTAATACGGCGTCCGTTTAGCCTTTATGACGCCTTTATCAGAGCAGTATGTTGGTTAAGGATGCATGTCAAAGGGAATGAAATGGCTGCAAGGAAAACCTTGCCCGAGCCACAACACTAGCCTGCAACCAATTCAAGGAAAGGTTGAATGCAGTGATGAAGGAGGGTTGAATAATGCATTGGTTTAACCTGACAACACCGAAATGTCCAAATGGCAGGTCTATACTGGTGGCGTAAATTCAACCCTTACAGTTGGGTTAGGTAAGAGACCAAAGTTCTTCTGCAGATTGTTCTGCCGATGCCACATAAATGGATGATCACTCTAGCGTGAAGTTAAAGTGCTAGTGCTAGTGGGTGTGTGGGTGTGTGGGTGTGTGTGTGTGTGTGTGTGTGTGTGTGTGTGTGTGTGTGTGTGTGTGTGTGTGTGTGTGTGTGTGTGTGTGTGTGCCTGGCTGCATGCATGCATATGTGTGTGCC
>OMLJ01113933.1:0-13153 GCA_900302595.1 Gadiculus argenteus
AGGGAAAGAGGTGTTCCAAGGAGTGTGCCCAGTGTTTCAGAAATATGAGAGGTGAACTGCATTGACTTGCGTATTACAGCTTAGAAATGGCCTAGCATCTTAACGTTGATCTAAAGCCTACATTAAGCCCACAGCTCGACGCTGGTCTGTGTTTAAATGACAGTTCGCCAGAGGTTATGAGCTTTCCTATGCAACAAGAGAACAACACGGTCGCCAAATTGCTTAATGTTACACTTGCATACCATCAGATGTTGTCCAAACTCCACATGAACGCATAAACATCTAAAAAGCTTTAAAAGTACGCTGTTGTTTAACAACTTTGCTACAACAGGATATTCAGCTCCTCTCGGTTCACCTGCCATGACTGCCTGAGCGCGCGAACGTGCACCAGACAACCATGTCCCAAGTCCCGCTAAGTCCCGCCCTCTTGCGTATATCCCGAAACACTGGTGACTCGCCCGCCCACGGACACTCTGCTTCTAGGCATCTACGGATACAAATCACTTTTGCTACACATGTACCACCTAGACGTGTAGCAAAATTACCTGCAAAAAAACCCACAGCTGAGACTCGCGGGAGCAGATTCGAGCAGTTGTAACGATGGACTTGTGCTTGCTCATTAAAATGTTGAATCAACATAGCGTTCTATATCAATTTATTCGTGAGGATTTTTTTCCACAGATGTGCAACTTCTGATGCATTAGTTCACATTTGGGTTTACGAATGCACACATTTTGGGCATGTTCTCAGATGATGAAACACGGGTGTGCAAATGTGTTTTGCACCTACTGCGCTGCAATGATTGTAGCAAAAGTGGCAAGTGCAGGACTCTTTGAAGTTGTGACCCACAGGATAGGATTTGTGCCCCTGTAACACAGACTTGTGAACTTGTAGACCCTATTTTGTGTTTACAATGGTTGAAAAAAATATTTACGACTTCAAATGTACTGTTACACATTTGTGACTTTAGAGTAGCCTACATATGCAAAATAAATATTTACGACTTCGAATTTACTGTGACTTTAGTGTACGCATACAAATTCTGCAGTTACCGGTGCTTAAGACTTTTGCTACAATAATACCTTCATAGGAGAAGGCCCTGCTGGCCCACCAGCATGATGCTGGTCGGGGCAATGTAGCGCCGGGGCTATGGTCGTTGTATTGTTTATACCACTGCTATTGGTTGCTGATGCTGACGGTGGGGAAGTCAGTTAAGATACGGTTAAGTTACGATTGGTTAAGTTTTGGTTGGTGTACTTTTGTAGCGATACAATAAAGTCAGTGAAAGAATATCACACCTCTGCTTTTGACATTCACCACAATATCAAACAAAACGCTAAAACAATCAGCGAGATAAATGGCTTTTGTCTGGAAGAACAAAACCTAAAAATGCTGGTGATGCGTTGTGGAGTGCTATGCTGTTATCTTGTTATCTTATCTTTGTTTACCTCTTGTTACATGGAGGTTGATGCTGTGCTCAAGCCTATGGTATCTAGCAAGGTCAATAAGGCAATACAATTTAATTGTACAGGTGGAACAATCCATCCTTAGCATAGTGACTTGGACTAATTTTTACCAAAAAAAGAAAAAGCATATATTCAGCATGGCGAAAACAATAACAGTTTAGTCCTTTTGTTTTTTCGTTCTCAAATCGTTCCCAAATTGTGAACCAAGCCTCACAAAAAGAATTACTCCAGCTGCAGAACGATGTCTACTGTACAATGTAGGTCTATATCCTCACTTACAGATGTTTTGGAGCCAATTACACTGCTCTTCTTGACCAATGAGGATTCTGATAGTGGAGGGAATAAAAACATTTTGAGCTGGGGGTGCAGTTGGACTGTCTCCGCAACAGCCATATAACCAAGTTGTCAGTAAATAAAGTGTGGATAGGGGATGCAGAGGACCAGAAAGAGAGAGATGTTGTCGCTGCAGAAGTGTGGCTTAAGTGTGTTTGACGTGGAAGTCAGATCACACTGTGGTTTCACACAACATTGTCAACAATAATGCATGCATTGTTCCCGCTGAGCTATGGACAGATCTAATGTAAAGTATGTGTAATGTAAATGTAATAGCAGGTGTTTAACCTAGAGATGGTGTCATTCACAATGCAAAAAAATCCAAAATAGGTTGAGGTTTGGTTGTAGTTTAAAGTAGGTTAGAGAGATGGAGAAGAATAATTGCTGGTAGTTCATAGGAGGAAAGGATGAGGGTATTTTCAAATGTAAAAAGTAAAATGTAATAAAAGTAAATATTAAAGTATTAAAACAAATAGGTAACATAAAACATGGAGAAACAAACAAACAGATATAATGAATCAATCATCCAATCAAAAAGGAAATACATTTTTTATGATTTAATGTAAGAAGATGGTATATGATTTAACCTGTATAACAAGTTATATGTTAAATCAAGACAGGATAACATAATTGGTAGTATCAAAAACAGGTGTATATGACTGTCATTGTTTGTAGTGCAGCATTAATACAACCTAAAATGTCTAAATATAATTTTTAATATTAATTTATTGAAAGTTGATTGCCTTCCCCCACCCCCCGCCCCACAAAAGAAATTCTATATTTTTAAATAAAACTACTAAACTGAAACAAGCAAAAGGACCTTGGCTGTGCAACATTAAATTTGCCACAGCTTGGTCTTGAATTACATTTACTGTGAATATGGGGTGTCGTTTTAAAATTCTCCCTGCTTGAAATTTGTAATCTTAAATAACCTTTTCACAGCGAAAAGGTTACTTAAAATGAAAGGTCATAATAACAAATAACCTTTTCACAGGAAATAATTGTCATATTTCATATGTAGACCTAATCATTCTATATCAACACATGTGTCTTAAATCTTAAACATGAAATATCAGGTACATATAAGTACCTCGTATATATTTGTACTTAGGGACTGCAGATGCAAATTAGCCTAAGGCTAACTCTGGTGCAATGCATCAAATGTTTACATTTATGTTTTTAATTGCACATGGTCCCTTTACAAATCAAATCAATCAATCAAATATGACATTTTTATATTTTTGAAATCTCCATCATAATCTTACTCCTAAATGTCCTTAACGTATATCTTATTTGAAAAATGTTGTTTAATTTTAGGAATATACTGTATATTAAGTATATTAAGGACATTATTATTTAATACCTGAGATTTAGATATCAAATTAAATGTAGACTTTATTCTGATATAGCATATAATAATAAAAATGCTTGCCTGGAAAAAAAAAGAAGCAAATACAAGGTAAATAAGTGCCTTAGTGAACACATTTACTGGCCAAATAAGAATTCTAACACAAATTCAAAACACATGTATGATTAATTTAAACATTCTTACAGCTAAACAATCCCTTAAGTGCAGATTGAATAGCTAAATTAATTTTTTTTAACTGAATTTGATTGTTTAAAAATGTTCAATGTTCAACAATTATATTTGGAACTCACTCACAGATCTATCTAACAATAACATTACATTTTCACAATGGCACCAGGCACCTTACAAGAGATGGTTAGTATTTCAATATAATAGTTGCAATTACCATTGAAAAATCTTCAACATACTTTCAGCTTCCCATTTACATTTTTGAGATTGCTGGGAAGAAATAGGGTCATTGGCGTCATTTAAAATTGAACTTGGGCTTTGAACCCCAGTATAGCAGGACCATAAGCAACCGTGAAGCTTGCATGCTCAGAACGTTGTCTGATCAATCACTGCTTTATGCTGGGACGGCAAAAGCTCGTCCTTGACGGTTGCGCTTACGTCTGCCTGGTAAGACAAAGACAGGGTACGTTTTAGGGCAACAATGTTAAATGTAAGCAAACAGCAATATCACTCAATGAAGAAGTTATGGATAAGCAGTGGTAGAGAGACAGAGACTGCAGTAATAAAATCAGATTCAGCCTTAACAGAGTACATTAAGGGAAAAAGTTGAAAATCACACGATACACACGATGCACACAAATAATGGTAATAGGTCTTCTGCATAAACATTTACAAAATTCTGCCGTAAACCCATCTTGGCCTGGGGATTTACCTGCTGGTTGGTAAATCCCCAGGATTTACGATGCACATGATATTGACAAATACCAAATTACGATTCAAGGGGTTTAGGCCAGGTATAAGGTTAGCTGGGAAATAATCAAGTTTTTCACTCACTGGCCATACGTAATCTCATATTTATAATATGATATGAAAGTCAATTGTTTATTTAGCATTTATTTTGTCTATGTGGATAGCACATATCCTTGCTTGCTTTATACTCTAGGTTAAACGACTCAAAACAATATTTGCGAACATGGCACCTTGTTATCTAGCTTTTTTTTTATTTAACAAAGTGATTCTATTCAAGTGATGATTTTCTTACAGAGCGATTGTCAAAGACTCCTTTCCAATAAGGTTTTTGGTAAATGTTTTGCCTTACCTATTCGAGGGCTTCGCATTGTATTGTAATGGAGTAACGTTTCATTGGAATTTGGCCTTGCAAAACCTTTTTGGTGATCGTGATGAAGCACTTGACTTTGACTAGTTGACATGAGTTACATGTCCCTAGCTTCATGTTACCTCTGTGTTTAGCGTGTTGTTTCCATTCGCACTATGACGACCACCAGGCTTTCCAACTGGATTCATCTTGGTCCCTGCGTGAGGGCCCCCTGATTGGATAGTGGTGTCCAACCCGTTCCCCTTGTGGAGGCACAGCACCTTCCGGAAGCTCTGCTTGAAGTTGTCGGACAGGAAGCCGTAGAGGAAGGGATTTGCGCAGGAGTTGACGTAGGTGAGGATCACGCTGAAGAAGTAGAAGACAGCACTGACGCTATTCTCAGGGATGATGTGTACCAGGTTGACAATGTTGGTGATGAAGAACGGCAGCCAGCACATCACAAACACCACCACGATGATCACCACCATGCGTGTCACCTTGCGCTCTGATTGGCGCCGCGTGGTCAAGCCTGCCCGCATGCTTGACGATCTCACCTGAATTTTGAAGTTTAAGTGGAAGAATGGATTATCTTCATACATTGGCAAAAGAGAAAATCTGTAGAGTAGGAACTACAATGGACTGCCATCACAACACTCTCGTCTCTCTTCGACCACGCCCCCCTTTTGACTAAACATTATTTTTATAATATAATAATGAATATAAAACAGTTCATCCAAAAAATGCAGCTCAACTAACTCAGGATAGGCTAGGGTATTCAATGCTCAGCCGAGAGGTTCTGAGTTTGGTCCAGGAGACATTCATGAATTAATCCATAATGACATCAATCATGCAATCGAATAGATAAAAAGTAAAGAGAAACACTGCACATTTAAGATCATATGGTAATAACAGCTAAATGCCAGCAGTATAAAAGAGGAACATCACAATATAATTCAACGGCGTACCTTAATTACAATGAGCAGGTAACAGAGACATATGACCAGCAGGGGAGCAAAGAAGCCCAGAATGGCCGTGTAGAGAATGAAGACTGTGGACCACAGGTCTTGGGGATCAGGCCAGCTCATGTTGCAGGAGTTGAACCGGTCCTGGACATCTGAGTATATGGTGACTGGAAGCACGACCAGGAAGGACATCACCCACACCAAACACATGAATACCTTGGCCACCTGTGGCCTTCGCCATTTGGCACTACGAATAGGGTGCACCACTGCCAGATAGCGGTCAATGCTCATTGCCGTCAGGCAGAAGATAGACGTAAACTGGCTCATGGCATCGGCAGTCATGTACACTTTGCAGAGGAACTCCCCGTACAGCCAATAGGAGAGTACACTTTGGGTGCCAAGGACGGGGATGCCTAGGATGTAGAGTTCATCGGCTACAGCCAAGTTGAGAATATACATGTTAGTCACTGTTTTCATCTTGGCATAGCGTACCACCACGTAGATTACCAGTGTGTTGCCCAGCAGTCCCACAATGAAGACGGTGAGGTAGATGATGGCGGTGGCCACCGACCAACTGCCGAAGAAGGGCGAGGCCTCATCATTGGTGTCATTGGTGGTGAGATAAGTGTTCACGGCGGTGGCGTTGGAGAAGTAGACCAATTGTGGCATGGAGGACGCAGACCAGTATGTCATGTCCTCGGCCTCTGACGTCCAGCTGAAGTCATTCATTGTGAAGGTTTTCATTCAGGGACCTTTGAAACACATTACAGAAGAAAGATGCAAGGAATGATTAACTTTTCTTACATTTGGTTTGCAGATCAGACTGGCCCCAAAGCTGTGTTGCCCGAATCAAGAATCCCAGAGTAAATGTAAAGCTTAGTTTATGATAAAGTGCTTTATGATAAAGTGATTTACTGCGTAAAGTGCTCTCCGTAGCCACTCAGAACGATGGAGACCGCGGGCCTGGTCATTGGTTGTCTCATTCCCGCAACCCCTAGCGTTTCAGCAGTGAATTGCAATACCATACTGAAAACAGTTGTGAGCAAGGCTCACAACTCCGTTGAAGCGTCTACGTGGTCACGGAGTTGGTACTATAATGGAACCCTAAGAGTTTCCATATAAATCCAAATTGACCAGATATTTAAGCACGTGTTGCAAGATGCAATATTATGGCTTAAGTTTGACAGTTTCTCAGTGATGTTACTCACGTTTTAAATGGAGAGTTTGTATTTCTGCCCTCTGGGAGAAGGTATAAAGAACCGAAGTGGAAGTACAGGTTTAAAAAATCGTTTGTACCAGCGTCAACTAAAATGTTGAATGAGGCTCTGAAACAGCAGTGATTGCAAAAAGTTATACCATTCACACTATGTGTGCACTGTGTAATGTTTTCTCCCTGTATGTACTTTGTTGTAATTTATGTTTTATGTATAGCTGTAGCAGGGATGAAAGCCCAAGGCAAATTTCCATAGAGCTGGTCAATGTGGCTCGGGAAAGGGGTCTGGGGCCCCCTGCTTGAGCTGCTGCCCCCACGACCCGACCCCAGATAAAGCGGATGAAGATGAGAGCGAGAGTGAGAGACAATAAAGTTTACCTTGACCTTGACCTTGAGCCGATTGAAATAAAATAAAGTGATACCTCAGTTTTTTTTTAAGGTGAAGCTATTTGCACCCCTGATACAATTACCAGTACATGCTATTTGCACCCCTGGGTGTTTTTAGCCCAACTTTTTGGGGAGGCTATTTGCACCCCTGGTACCATTATCAGTTTATGCTATTTGTACCCTTATACAATTATCAGTATATGGACACATAAATGTGTTATATTAATACCCCCCCCCCAAAAAAAATGCAAATATCAATGTATACTATTTTCACCCCTGTGCATTTACCCTGGCATATTGATCACACAATGTAATAAAAAAAGAACTGCTGCAGACTAGGTAACCCTGAAAAGATCTTCTTCAGACAAAAGGTCTGGCTTGTTGACTAAAAAGCGATCATAAAAGCGTGACAATCTGACTAAAGCATAAATCTGACGGTAGACTGAATCGATCCGGCAACCTCTTGATTAAATGTGTCTCTACCGATTCCACACTGATTTCTGTAGTTTCACTCATACACAACTATATGAACTAAGAACTTTGTACATAATGTATATTATTAGACTTCATCAGGACCTTTGGGGAGCCTACGCATAGTTGGTCATCGATGGGCCCCCCCCCCGCAACAATTTTGCGCCCCCGATTCAGATTGTCGACGGGGGGCAGCTGATAT
The DNA here is from genome assembly GCA_900302595.1 of Gadiculus argenteus. Classification (NCBI taxonomy): domain Eukaryota; kingdom Metazoa; phylum Chordata; class Actinopteri; order Gadiformes; family Gadidae; genus Gadiculus; species Gadiculus argenteus. The sequence goes on from OMLJ01113933.1 coordinate 7,668, forward strand.
GTTCAGTTTAGAAAAGCTGCGCTGAAAAAGTACGCTCCGCCTCTGATACATAAATAATGATAATATAATAATAGTGATCATGAGTAATGATTATCTTAATTTATGGGCCCTCCCAAGGGCTTGGGGCTCTGCGTACTCTGTGAAAGGGGAGTGGCGGCCCTGGACTTCATGACATTTAACAAAACAAATAGGCTATATAAAATATCTAAAATACATCAACCCCATTCATATAAAGTACACGAATGCCCGGGAATGCGCGAAGCTCACAAATGCCCGGGAATGCGCGCGCATGCGCATCGCAAAGGGTGTTTTTACTGTGTGGCCAAGGCCAAGGCTATTCATACCAGGGGTACGAATAGACTGGTTATAACGTAATAACCAGCCAATAACGTAACGTAATTACATTATTGGAAAAAGTTAATACATTATTGGCCTAACAACTTTATTACATTATTGGCTCAACAACTTTATTGGCTTTATTACATTAAAATTATTACGTTATTGGCAGTTATTACGTTATTGGCCATTATTGGTTGCTACAGGGTTTTTATGCAATATGAGGTAAGCTGTCAACGATTAACTAATGCTAACTAATGCTCATAACTGGTCTTTGACACATCTTTTACACCTTTACAACTGTTACACCTGTTATGTGAGTATAATTTGAGGCATTCACAGTATAAATGCATCTATTGGCATGGGAAACAGGGTCCCTATATCTTCTAAGAGAAATGGATTCCGTTGAAGGCTCTGGGCATTCGGCCAACCTGCCGTTTCTGCTAATTGACTCTTTGTTGACAACACACATTGGAACAATCATGGAGAACCAGTTCAACATTGCTCAGAAACCTGGCCATGGGTAACGACTTTGCACCAGCAAGAGAAAGACTAAGATTGACAACTGTAATTAAGTGGCAATCACAACATACCTTCAATTGTTTTGCAAACAATCTTATCCAATGCAAAAAAAAAATACATTTCATTAATGAGCAGGTAAGGGTTAGGGATCCTACTCTGGTATTCCTACCATTTTAGGTATTCCTATTCTGGTGCATTTTGGGGAGGGCCACTACCTAAAAATGCATTCAGAATCATAGCCTACATCCTAACTTGCAGGGCCTGGACAAGCTTACACTGCATATACAGACCCACTTCATGGCCATTCCACTAGCCATTGCTATTTGACCCATGGTTGTTATTCTGGTATTGAGGTAACCCGTGATCACTGTCCTATAGCTTCCATTTTTTGTGAGTCTCAAGGTCTATTTCAAATGCAGTTAGAAATATGGGACAGTTGCTTTATTTATTTTTTTATTTTTTTTGCAATTTTGTTTATATGCTACAGGCCTATTACTTACTTGTCCTTACTTGCTCCTTTTAAGTATAAAATTTCTTGGGGAGTCCAATTCCTCCACTGAAATGGGTGGAAAGTGCTTTTACAACTCTCTGCTAGTTAGCTATCTCTCCTCTGCATTGAGTCGTGTTGCGCGAATGCTGCTGAGGGAGGTAGCCTACCTGATTGATTCGCTGAATTGTCCAATCATGTGGTGATAAAAAATATATGAAAACCAATGCTATTGGTCTGGGTGCACAAAATCACGACCTGAAGTCAAATTTCCATGCGCCAATGAAAAGGCGTCTCTCCTTGATAGACAGCAAAAAGTTTGCAAGCTCACATTAAACTTCATCATTACCGACGCCCCTGACTTGGAGGTGAGCTTTATCTCAAATGACGAATAACAAGGCTAGCCCAAAGAATTGATGTTCAGACGCATTTAAATGGTTGCTGGCAGTGGCAAGTACGGTATATCACACAATTAAACGAGGATAAACGCTATGTATTTTTGTTGCCTTATTTGCATATTTGTAATGGTTTATTCATCATAGTTGGCAACTTGGTATATATATATATTATTTGAGTGAATATTTCACAGAGGGGCAGCGCTCCAGCGCCCTCTATTGACCAGCCGCCACTGATTCCTACATGTAGATTGTAGACATTGGGGTTTGGACCCACAACCTTTAGATTAAAACACCTTCTGCATAGCAGTTCCTCCAAATGACTGAGGTTACAGACCATTCTAATCCAAAACTGTTTTGGCTTGACATATGGTCTGGTGTGGTTAAGGTCAGACTAGGGATGTGGGCAGCTCCACAATAGGGGAAACTTTCCTCAACACCCCTGCCCTCCCTGTTTCTAGTCCAACTGACACAACAAGTTTAACTTTTTTGCTTTGGACTTCTTTCAACCTCACTACTTTTGTTGAGTCTCAATTGTGTCTTTATTTGTTGTCTGTCATGGTTGTTTATTTTTATGACTTATTACGGTGAGTTATTTTGGTGACAATAGAGGCTTGTCAGTTGAGTCAACAATCACCAACTCTGGTCCTCAGACTAGCCATGGTATGAATTGTCTAAGACATTAAAAGGTTAGTTCAGAATTTTGGACATCGGACCTTTTCGGAGTGTGTTATTTATCATTGGAGATAATTTTCAACACGTTTCATTTAGTTCTTCTAGTTGCAGAGATCGCTGGTGCTAGGCTAGGAGCAAGTCGATGGGAACTGCTAGCCTGTCCAAAAAAACAGTTTTACCCACTCCACAGTACACCTGAGGCAAATCAATTATAACACCAGACTATCAATGTAAATGTCTGTGTTGATAGAATAATGTTATAAATATAACTACCCTTGGATTAAATTGCATTTAGTTTCTAATCCCTGTAGTTGGAAGCAGGCTACGGCAGTGGCGGACTGATATTACCTGGAGTGCGCTTCTCTGTTTACGTTCTGCTGTATTGAATAGGTTGCTACACCGGAGCACAGTAAAATTCCGCCGCTGCTGAGAAAGTAGTACTTCAAAATGTAATGCGATCATTGCGATGCAAGAATAGTTGTATTATTCTATCCACACAGACATTTACATCGATAGTCTTGCGTTATAGTTGATATGCCTCAGGTGTACTGTGGAGTGGGTAAATCTGTTTTTATGGACAGGCTAGCAGGGAACTGCTAGCCTGAAACAACGATCTCCAATGATAAATAACACTAGCTCATTTGGAAATGAGGTCCGATATTCAAAATTCCGAAGTATCCCTTTAAGTGCTTTTTGAACTTGAGGGAACAGTTACATTTGATCAACCTCTCACAAAAAGCAACTATTCTTGAATTCATAATTCATTCAAGATTGAAGACCAGCCCAATTAATGCACCAAGCCCCTCACAAAACACACACGCACGCACGCACGCACACGCACGCACGCACGCACGCACGCACACACGCACACACACACGCACACACACACACACACACACACACACACACACACACACACACACACACATACTACCCATAGTAATGCACTTTTGTGGCACTTTGCTCTCCGGCACTTTGTATGTGAATGCTGTTTTTGTCTACTTTTAGAGTGGCCTATTCCATGAATAAATTACAACAAAAATAAACTACAGAGCCCAGATAATTTAGGACAATGGAGTAGGCCTAGGCCGAGTCCGTTTGTGACGAAAGGGTGACCTTATGGCAGTTGGTGGAGGCCTACTTGTTGCACAAATAATATTGACATGACGTCCGTTCATTGAACCGCTCTACAAAACACAAGGATGACGCGCGTCCCGCAGCGATGTGTGTTGACGAACACAAAAGTTGGTCTCTTTGCGACTCCCCTCTTGCGAGCGCTTGTTGACATTTTTATCAGCAACAAGTGCTTCATAATAGGCCAGACATGCAATATTAATTCAAGTTAAATTAGACCATAAAGTCCTACGATACTACGATATAGGCATAGGCCCAAACGACGAAATTAACACCTTTTTATTCTGATATGACAACGGTTGTTGGAAAGAACCATTTTTGAAATTTTGACATTTAGTCTTTCATGTGCTATTTTCTCCCTAATAGGCCTAATGAATGCGCGTTTTATATATAGGCCTACCATAAAATGTACCATAACAAATCATACAAAAATTATAAATCATAAAACACATTATTTAAAAAGAGGTAATTCTTTCATGACATTGGCAACAATATCTAAAACTGTTTTTTTAGCATGAAAATAACTGAAGACAACAATTTCACAGCAAGAGGGTTATAACTGTATAGCTCCTGTCTGTCTCATTCACTATCCATGATACGCAACTCCCACCACGTTTGGCTTTGGTGGAAGGTTGTTGCTTAGAAAAATATTATAACAGAATCCTCCCTTCATACTTACATAAAGATCTCTGTGTTTTTATCGGCAGCGTCGTTTTTCTATGTAGGCTATGTATTCCCAAAAATCCACAAGACAAAATAGACTGCCGCCTGAAATGACATTATGGATTACATCTAAAATCACGACCATGTTATCCAAACATAAAGTAGGCCTACTAATACAAACGACGATGACCCAAACAGCAAACTTTTAGTTATGTTTGAAATCTGGCGAAGTCCACAGTGCTGTTGACCACAGTGCTCTGCTGGTAGCCTATTTATGTATTTGGGGCAAAAAACACGTTACCACTCCTTTGGACCAACGAGACACTCCCATTATTTCCAGTTTCCTATTTTCGCATGATTGCCATCAAAATACGTGGGTAGGAAGAAAAAACATCCCTTGCATCGTTATTTAAACGTTTTTACGTGCTAACAATAATAGAGACAATAATAGAGACACACATAGTTATTCAGTATTGACTAATTGATAGGCATTCATTTGACGTAACAAACAACAATATATACACTTGTGAATCTGAATTAGTTAATAGACATGTAAACAACAATAAATATGTTAAAAAAGATTAAGCAACGATGTATGGCCTTATTATTTTATTAGTCGTTTCTTCTTGATTATATGCACTGTAAGACATTTCAGGTCAGTTCAACTTGCAAATGAAGGTTCACCTGCTGCCTTTAAACTGCAAGTTAACTCAATTTAAGATTACCTTTGTTTCAACTCTGAAAATAAAGTTCAAAAGGTTGATTATACTACACTGTTCTAGTTGTCACAATGTTGTTTTTTAAGTTGTCAAAGTTGACTTAACTTTTAATCACTTGTAATCTTAACTTGATACCATTAGTTGAAACAAAATATAATTATACATCATTGATACATGAAAACTTTTAATCACATCTTGTTTAAACTTGATACTGTGAGTTAAAACAACATTGTTTTTAAACATTATCAATACAATAACATTCTTTAGCTAGTAAAACAAACAGATATTTCATTATTATTGTAACTCACAGTTCTGAGTTAAACTAACTTAGCCGTATTTATACGACTCCCCATTTAAAGTTAAGAGGATTAAAATTCTAAATTTGTTTCAACTTGCATGGTAAATGACAGAGCTTCACACTGAATTCTTGCATTTGTCCAAGAACATTTATTTTATAAATACATTTATATAAACTTTAACAGAAGTTAAAGGTTTTAACATGCCATACCCAATGTATGTCTCTGTAATGTACAGAGGGTGGACTTGCAGACAGAC
>OMLJ01113934.1:0-11278 GCA_900302595.1 Gadiculus argenteus
TATAAAGTGATTCTACTGATGGTATGGTTCACCTCTCTGGTATAAAGTGATTCTACTGATAGTATGGTTCACCTCTCTGGTATAAAGTGATTCTACTGATAGTATGGTTCACCTCTCTGGTGTAAAGTGATTCTACTGATGGTATGGTTCACCTCTGGTATAAAGTGATTCTACTGATAGTATGGTTCACCTCTGGTATAAAGTGATTCTACTGATAGTATGGTTCACCTCTGGTATAAAGTGATTCTACTGATGGTATGGTTCACCTCTCTGGTGTAAAGTGATTCTACTGATAGTATGGTTCACCTCTCTGGTGTAAAGTGATTCTCCTGATGGTATGGTTCACCTCTGGTATAAAGTGATTCTACTGATGCAGTGTGGTTCACCTTTCTGGTATAAAGTGATTCTACTGATAGTATGGTTCACCTCTCTGGTATAATGGGATTCTACTGATAGTATGGTTCACCTCTCTGGTCGCTCGTCCTCTTCTGGACCGGAGAAGGTACCGATCCAGGATCCGGATTGCGTTATGATGCTGTTAACGCTGAACCCATACCCTACCGTACAACTTACCACAAAGTAATGTTGAGTCCTGAATAGATGAGCAGAATGTGATTAACCAGAAATGCTCATGTCATCTGTGCAAGTTGTTTTTATTGATGTTAGATGTGTGGCATTAAGATGCACATTCTGTCAAAAGCACCAGGTGTTGTGGTCACAGGTTATCAACAGTTTATCTTGTTTTTTTGTGTTCAGAAAGTCACTTGATGCCAACATGGATCCCAATTTTGATGGTGATTATTTCATGTGACAATTTCTTGAAATGTTGTTTTTTCCGTCCTGTCTGCAGGTGGGTTTAGCAGTGAGGAGCTACTGAAGCTATGGAAGGGTCTGTTCTACTGCCTGTGGATGCAGGATAAACCACTTCTTCAGGTAAGGGCTCTCCTCTTACTGGCTGAACTCAGTAAAGGAGCAGTGACCTTTGTTTATTCCAAGTTAATCACCCCCTTTTAAGATAATTTGTCAATAACAATTCTACCCTTGCTGTATTTGTGTATTATGATTGGACTATTTAACAACGCCTGCATTTATTATATTTTGAGACACTCATTGTGCCAATGCTGCAGTTAATTTAAAGTAAAATAAATAGGAACACAGAAAAAGTAGTATTCGGAATTAAACTCAATCTCAAGAGTGGGACATAATGAAAAGTGACAGTGACAGTACTTCCACAAGTCCCACCTCATCTTTTAGGAACTTATAAAATTAAATATGACTAATCTTTGCTTATTTGGTTGTTCACTAGGAGGAGATTTCAAATCAGATCTCAAGTCTGTTTCACTGCTTCCAGAGCGCAGATGGCCGTAAGTTGCATTCATTTCACTTCATAAGCCATTAAATGTCTGTTAAATCTGTAAAATAATCTAGGATATGTTGTAATAGTTTTGTGGTTGTATGACTGGACTGTCAAAAAGTTTAACACGTTGTGTAAACGGGTAATAAGATGTCTTGGATAAGATATCTTAAACCAGCCCCAGCCAAAACAGTCCCACCATAGTAATGTGGCTTATTGTCATTACAGGAACCAGGGGCCGTATTCGCAAAGAATCGTATGGCTAAAAGTAGCTCATAAGTGGCGATAATGGGTGTGTCAGTAAAATAAATGAGGAGTCCTAAATTTAAGACTAAGACCAATTCACAAAGTATTTTAGGCCTAAAAGTAGCACCTAACTCTAGGAGAGCTTAGAAGTCCTTGAGAGGACTCCTAAAGCCTGATTTATACTTCTCCGTAAAGTGCTGTACGTAGGTTACGGATGGCCCTCTCCGTAGCTGGAGAGCCTGTCGGAGACCCTCTGCGTCGTCTCTGTCTGCGTTTTTTAAGTGTCCGTCACTCCGACAAGGGGAGACGGATATGGCAAGGGCTGTGATTGGTCCTCTAACAAAATCATTTCCGCAATCACTTTTCCCGGTTTGACTTATTTATACCTTATTTACTTTATACATTAAGCACATTAAGGACTAATAAAACACCAAATAAGATTTGAAAAGCTTTGGAAGTTAATTTCCAACACTATTTACATGGTTAGTAGTCAACATATAAGATCGATCGGGCGGTGAACTGCAGTGCGCTGCAGCTAGGGTTGCCAGATTGGGCCATATTTCCCTCCCAATCTGGTAACCCTAGCTGCAGCGCGCCCAATCTGGCAACCAGATTGGGTTTCCAGATTGGGTGGGAAATATGGCCCAATTTGGCAACCCTGGCGGTGAATTGCGTTGCGTATCCGACATCCCCACTGAGAAGTGTGAAGGCTCGAGGGGTCTCCGTAGTGACGGAGTCGGATGACGGAGATGGAGAAATGAGATGGAGAAGAGATAAAATGTTTGGCAACACTTGGATATTTAGCAATAGGGAAAATGCAACTTTGCAATGCCGACGATTTAGGAATATCGCAACCATCAGTGATGGTTAAAACATACAGGGTCAATGTTACAAATGTACCTTTTAATTATTTAATATAAATAAATCACTTAAACCATCATTTGTCTCATGTATTAATAGTAATACATCACTTTAACCATCATTATTTATTTTGAATAATAGGAATAAATCACTTTAATAATCATTTAAACAGTACCACTGTACGTTTTCAAGTAAAAAAATAATACAACTACTCTTACTTATGAATACTATCTAATCATTTATTTTAAGATGATATATTGTGTCGAGTTTATAATCAGCTCAGTAACAATTGGTCCTGGGACCAGTTGGGCTTGCGTTTCATGTCTTTGTCTTTCATATATCATGTTAGGAGGACTTGAACGGCGGTATGGGCTGATATTTAAAGTGTTTAAGTGCTGGAAATATGCTCATTGGATAATAGTTTGCAGGGTGCTTTTAATTACCTCCTTGATAAAATGCAATTTACACATTTTTATTTGCTTTCTCTCTTTCTAACGTGCATACGTAATTATCGTGGTTTGCCCAAACTTGTCATCATGTGTGTATTCTGTTAACTGCGATGTCCATAACTATGTGATAGGACTTCATTTGTAGGCTATGTTGCGGTGTCGGCTTACCCTCTCTTACATCTATGTTTTCCGCAATGCAGAATATTATTATTCCCAAACGACAAACTATCGTGGTGAAATATTGCGATGCTGTCAGCAGCTGTCTGACTCTCTATCCAGCTCACGTTTTCTTAATTAAATAGTATCTGACGATAAAATTATTAAAAATCGTAAAACGCAGAATTCAGAAAAAACAAAATGGGAAAAAGTGGAATTTGGAAAATAATCAAATAGATTTCGTAGGGCTCTATCCATCATGAATAAGTCTGATTTTGTTCTGTGCGTGAACCTTATGTTGGGCATTGGGCAAGTGCCACTCATGCCTTGGAATGTATCTACTTTAGTGTTATTGTCAACATCTTTATTAGTGGACAAGTGACTGACAATGGTTTAATTGTATGCAGAGTTTTTGTACCTGGAAGCCTTCCTGCAGACTGTCAAAAGAGAATGGACTGGCATCGACAGGTTACGAATGGACAAGTTCTACCAAGTAAGTACGGGCTCAATGCAACTGTTTCACACACCTGAACATTGTTCAGAACATTGTTCAGAACATTGTTCAGAACATTGTTCAGAACATTGTTCAGGTGTGCTTTGAAATGTTCCGTTTCGAGGCGATGTGCTGTTTAGTTGATTGTGATGAGTAGTTTGACATTCTCAAAATCATCAATACTCTTGATATTCTCGTGTGTTGTGAAGGGCTTAAATATACTGGGCAAAGGACATTGTTTGCCAGATGAATTGAGCCTCTCTGTGAGTTGCCCGGTATTCTAACACCATCCTACCTTTTGTCTTGGGCAGCTGGTGCGCTTTGTATTCAGGCAGACGTTTGAGATGCTGAAGAAGAAGGAGTGGGAGCCCAGGTATGTCTTTTTCATCCCATCAAGGAAGACACAATGAAAAATTAAAACCACAGTTTAAGGGCAGTCATGGCTAGACGTTCAGTAGAATCATCGAAGCTCTGATACATGCATGCAGTTCTGCCAACATTAGCGTTGTGTCCCTACATTGTGGTGTGGATGTTGGCAGATGTGTAAATCCAGCTGATGGGTGAACGGTTGTTTAAAGCACATGCACCACTGGCTAGTGACGGTGGTCTCCCCTACGGTTCCTCAGCTTGGTCAACAGGTTCTTGGAGATGCTGACCTCCCAGGTGCTTCAGGGCAACGGCACAGCACCTTCTGGCCTGCAGTACCACATCCTGGACCTTTACCTTGCAGAGCTGGCGCGGGTTGGCTCAGATGAGGTAAATTCAAAAGCACACACAAAGAAGAGAAAAGATTGTTGGCTACATTAGCCTCTTTCGCATTGTAACGTTGTATTGCACGCACAGCAAGACCGTGCAATGCATAAACTGGTGACCGGAATGAAGTAGCAATGTAATCAAGTGTGTAAGAGCATTAAAAATCGACATTAAAATGACCAACGTGTTACAAATACAAAGAAAATTAATCTCTTTACGGGCGCAGCCATTTTTGTATTTGTTTGCCTCACTGAACCTCGGTCTGCGCTCAGAATTCCGAGTGGGACTGACAAAAAGGGGGCGTGCCTCTGTGAAACGCATGAAAGAAAGCTGGGAGATTTCCTCACTTGCAACCCGGAAGGCTGGCGTCCGAGGTGTCTGGAACACACCATCAGTCTTTGCTTCACGCCCCCACGCATGTTGCAGAAAATATGCGACAGCGAGCCCTGCTGACATGCTTTATGACACCGCGTAACACCGGCCCGCGGAAATATTGTCTGACATAGTATTGGTCCATCGTGCAAAAAAGATTGGGGACCGCTGCCGTGTCACACACACCAGATACTGTGACACGCCGTGTGCCTTCAGTCCCCCGACGCCTCAGCGTCCTTGAGCAAGATGTCGTAACGCTCATAAACAATCTCTATCTGTATTCGCAAAGTCACTTTGGATGAAATCATCTCCTTATATCTGTCTTGCGTCTTCGGTTCTCTTTGCTAATTGAATCCCTTTCATGGAGGAATTACTTGCCAACATTTTCTTTTCTCTCGTCTTCCCACCCCAACCACTGCTCTCTTGTAAGTGGTCAAAGGAGAATCAAAAGAAGACGTTGACTCGAGCCAAACTGTGAGCGCAGCTCTCGCCTCCCTGCCGCCTCACAGCCCCTCTCTAACAGCCCCTCTCTAACAGGCCCTCTTGTTTGCTCTCATGTCCTCTCTGCCCTCTGTGCCCGTCAGCACGGACTCTCATTTCCCAAATAGTTTTCATCCTCTTTTCTCTAGTCGTTTGCCAATACAGCCGCTTTCGTAGTCATCACTGACAACATGTACCTGTGAGTTGTAACCACGTCACTGATAAACCGAAGAATAGTCAATGTGAATGTATGATATATCTAGACTATTGTACACAGAATCCATTCCCTTTGTCAAATAGCTCATTTGGTTTGGTGTGTTCAGTGGATGGGCACCAAAGGACGTTATATTTCAAAGACATGTTTTTAATCCTTAATTATTTACTTTTATAATATTTTATTTATTTTTTATATATAAAATTACAAAACTTGGGGTTTGGAAATGAATAAAAAGTATTTCCCGAAAGTATTATTTTTCTTTGACCACAATTCTCCACAAATGTTTTGGATCTGTGCTAGGGTAACTGGCTAGTTCCATGTAACCATTGTCCCGTTGTATGGAGCTAATTGCAGTGTTTTGATTTGCCTATATATCCACTAGATTATGACCTTCATGTAACCTCTGCTTATTATTACTGTGGTGTAATAATTACTGTAGCCGTAATAATGACTGGCTCAGGAGCAAATTGAACTTAACTTGAACGGAAATTAATATTGTGTGGACCTCCTCCTGTTCTCTCGTTTCTGCAGCTCAATGCCGATCAAAATCTCACCCTCATCATTCCCTACTGCAAAATTGTGGCCAAAACCAAGGAGTAAGTTTTTAAGTTTGTAAAATGTGCTAGACTTCCTGTTTACGTCAAAATGTCTTTATTCTTGTTTCTTCTTTTACTACTATAATTGTAACTTCTGGTCATTGCTGCCTTTCTTTATGATAATCCAATATGTTTCAGTCACACCCTGTGTAACGCCTCACTTCAGTCACATCATGTTTAACAGTCTTGTCTCATAATGTCAAACTCTTGTCCGTAAAGTTTCTTTGGGCCAAAATGGCAAATTTCATTTGACAGGGCACCAAATTGTAGCATTTTGGTGATCTTGTATGATCCTGAAATGAAACGTGCAGCCGTGAGATTTAATTTGGAGCATTTGTATTATTGTCATCAATTGTTTTGGTGCTACCTTTCTTTATTTTTTCTGTCGACAGTCTCTGTAGGTTCGCTAGTTGGTACACTTAGTATCTGCCTTGCCCAATTAATATATAATTAGAATAGTAATAATATTGTTTTGGGTTGGACGTGGTTGTATCAGTGCATTCTATTAGACTTGCTGCAAACCATTGCATATTTGGATGGGTACCGAGCACTAAGGCCTAAGAGTTGTGAAAGGAGCCTGTTGTAACACCTGTGTTCCCTCCTCAGCAACACCCTGTTCAAGGCCATCTGCAGCAGCATCTTCAGCACCATCATCGACCAGGCTCCCTTCGCCATCGAGGACCTGTTGAGGGAGATGAAGTCCACTGAGCACTCAGACTCCGACTCTGGTCACGCCGACCAAGATGATGATGAGGAGGAGGAGGAGGAAGAGAAGACGAAGGGCCAACCTGTTGGAAAGAAATCCAAAGGGAAACCAAAGGGGAAACTGCTCAACGGTAAGCCCGGGATATCCAGTGTTTCTCACCCTTCTCGCAGATCTTTGTGGTAGTAGCAAATATTAAAACTGAGCTCACCGTTCTCGCCTCAGCCTACCCGCATGTGAAAATGAAATGCTTTTCTCACATCATGCCTGATGAATAAAGTCTCCAAGAACATTAAACTATTTACATCAGCTGCGATGCAAATATGCGTTATATAATAATCACGCTGGTGAAAAGAGGGATTGAATACTCAACCTATAGTAAAGACAAGCTCCATCCTATGTATATAGAGGATTCATTTATACCGTTTTACTTTACTAAGTGTTAAATAGAGGAGCGAACCCTTGTGTATTGGGGGGGTTATGATAAGTGAGTGTTTTTGAGACATTAGTTTCCCTGGTCAATAACTCAAATAGGTTATCACCCTTTTCAAAGAAAGTTGGTATCCAAAACGATACTGTTGGCATACAGATGCACTCCTTCATGTTATCAAAAGCAACCTATGTTCATGTAACGTTAATATAATATCCCTTTGTGCCTATTATTCACTTTACAATAAAATAACTGTTGCTTGTTCCCAGTCTAGCAGGGGGGAGAGGGGTGTTCTGTTCACTTCAGCTGTGCGCTGGGTGGAACTGAAAGACATGGTATTAATTGTTAGACGGTTACAGTGCATTGAGTTGTGACCTCCTGTGAGTTGATAAAGGGTTTCTTCTCTAGGAACTAAATCAAAGGTGGCCGAGGAAGAGGACGACGACGACGACGGTCAGTCGTCGGAGGTCTCGGACACAGATCTTCCAGACGAAGTATCAGAACCTGTGCTGCAGGTTAGGACGCTGATGCACGCTCACCACCCTGAAGCACTCGTCACACTCCCAACACAAGCGCACACACACACACCCTAGTGTACAAGCGCGCGCACGCACATATATTGAGTGATTTCTGTACCTATTAATCTACAGTGGTAGTTAACCTGAAACACGGCCTTTAAGTAAATTGGAAAAGTTGGAACAAATCCTTTGTCGCCATCTGGTGGTCGAATGCTGCACTTGCGATGGTTTGGCTTGACGTCATTCGGTTCCATTCAGCCTGGCCTAACAGAAGTTAATGTCATATTTCAACAATGGCTTAAGATATTCATTTGTTATTTTTGCACTGGATTTATTTGTCCTTATTTTGAGAATCTGCTTAAACCTACTAAACTACTATCTACTATCTACTATCTACTAAAACCGCTTTTTGCTCTACTTCACTTTATTTGCATCAAATACGAATAGGTAATATTCACTCTAAAACATGACATGTACTCCAGGAGGAAGGCTTTATTCACTCAGACTTTGTGGTATCCAAAATGTTGTCTTTCTTCTGCTATCAAGATTATATATTATAGCCATTGTAGTAAACTACCGGTATTTATGTTCAGAAAGAGACCTTGTGTGAAGAGGTTCAATGCAAAGAACACATTTCGTTGTGTAATACCTGTACTAGAATGAGGTTTGAAACATCAGAATGTTTTATTATAATACCTGTACTAGAACTTGAGGTTTGAAACATCAGAACGTTTTATAATACCTGTACTAAATCATGAGGTTTGAAACATCAGAAAGTTTCATTCCAAGGCCATATATTACATTTCCCATATGCTTGTCATGACCCTTAGTTAGACTGTTAAATGTGCCATTTTGTATTCATAAGCATGTTGTAATCTTAATCTAGACTGTTTTAAAAATGTCCATAATTATTTTTTCCAATGTTGCCCAGATCCTACTGTCCATTCTTCACTCATCGTGGACCGGTTTGAGAGTTGTTTCTCTGTGACAAGATTAATTTGATCCAGGCTAATGCTTTTTCGGGGGGTGTCTATCATCCTCTGGGTAAAGACTGATTATTGTGCCTTATGCAATTTCTCTCTCTCTGTGTTTCAGTTCGACTACGCTGCCCTAGCAGACAAGCTGTTTGAGTTTGCCAGTCGAGGAAACTCCCCGAGCCACAACAGGCAAAGACTTTACAAAATTATAAAAATGTAAGTAGAAAAGCAAACTGCTTCTCACACCAAGTGGTCCATTAAGACAAAACGTCTTATCGTATATTTGACCATCTTTGTTTTTTTTAAAAGGTAGATTCAAATCTCAATTAACTTTTGAGTTGACCAATGTTTTACACAATCATTGATGACCGAATTAACCATTCATTTATCTCTTGTTCTTTGGTGATGCCAGACTGCGGGACCTGAGTGAAGGTGAGTTTCCCGGAGTCTGCATGGTTTCATCAGATTAATTGATGTGTGTATCAATTCACAACAGGTTCTTTCTCCACTGACTCTCTACCGTTTTCTTTTTCCCTGTTTAACCCCCCCGCCCTTTCCTTCCTTACACTGACACTCTCACACTCCCTCCTCCCTAACCCTGTTCACTCCCTCTCTCCCTCTCCCTCTCTCCCTCTCCCTCTCTCTCCAATGTGTTCATCTGTCTCCTAGGGGTCTTTCCTCAGGACGATTACCCGGAGGAGGTCTCCACAGATGAGGATGATGAAATGTTCGGCAGTAGGAAGAGGTTGAAGAGGAAGGGTCGTAGGCAGGCGGATGAAGAAGAAGAAGAGGAGGAGGAGGAGGTCCCCGCAGCGAAAAAGAAAAAAAAGAGTGGTAACTATGTGTTAATATTTGGAACGGCAATGAAAATAGCAGGGTGTTTGGTGAGCTCTGCAGCCCGGAGCACTGAGGCTGGATGGCCAGAAGGCGCTGTCCTGGTGAGGGCCTGAGAATACGGAGGAGCCATTTGTTAACATGACGTAGAACGAGCCTCGCCCTCTGGGGACCATAACGAGGCCCTCTCCTATCCCTTTGCCAGTCGGGAATTGAACATTGGTCTGAAATGAGGGTGGGGGGAGTCACTATTTTATTACTTGGAAAATCAAGCACTTGACCATGAGGCGCTACTGAACTTTATCTCTGAAAGAGGCTGATGCAATGTTGTAGTAGAAAAGTACAGCCACGTAAAATGACATATTGGCGGGAAATAACATTAGTAAAAATGATAAGTGCAATGTAAACAGAGCTGAACCATAATAAATCATTCTGTAGTATGACCAACACAACATTGGAAGCAGTCAACATATAAACTGCTCTTTCCTTTAGGCCAGGCCCATGTATTGAGATGAATTGATGCATGAATTTGAACACTTTATTTAACTATTGAAAAAGAAATACAAATCTTATTGATCTCCAATCAGTAACTCAAGTAAATAAAAAAACAATTGTTTTGTATTTTTTAATGGAAGCCTTTGCGATTTGCACATCGCGTTCTATTACATCGCGATGTCGGTTTGAATTCGTTTAATCGTTCAGCCCTAAATGTAACCGTTTCGCAGTTGCTATAAACTGACTGCAGCTTTTATTCCAGGGAAGAAAACAGAGTCCGTCAATGGAGAGAACAATCAGAACTCTGTGAAGGACAACGAGGAACCCTCCAAGAAGAAGAAGAGGAGGAAGAAGAAGAAAAAGGCTGGCGGCGATGTGGCCGCCGGGGCTGAGGTGGAGGCCGGGGTGGCGGCTGAGGTGGAGGCCGGGGTGGCGGCTGAGGTGGAGGCCGGGGTGGCGGCTGAGGTGGAGGCCGGGGTGGCCCCTGAGGTAGCCCAGATGGAAACACAGGCCGTCAAAGAAGACCCATTGGAACAGTCTCCGGTAGAAGCAGCTGACCAATTAGAGCCTCAGGCCAAAAAGGGAAAGAAGAGGAAGAAGTCCATGACTGCCGTGGAGCCAACGAGCCAAGCAGGGGAGCAATCGCTACCACCACCACCAGCGGCAGCAGCAGCTCCAGCTCCCCAGGAGGGAGAGGGTGGTGTGGGGACAGCCGAGCCAGGGGGCGCCCCTGCCGCTGAACCAGCCGACTCCACCCACCAGAATGAGAAGAGTCTTGTCGAGGCCGTCGCTGAGGAAGCGGAGGCCGCGGCCGCCCCGCTCGACGAGACGGCGGCAGACTTGACAGCCGACTCTGTTGATACAAAGCCACCGAAAAAGGTGAACAGACGGCGATCACGCAAATCCCGGACGGCGCACGCCCCGGTGGAGGAAGCCCAGACAGAACCCGCTGAAACCCTGATCCTGGAGGCGCCCGCAGCAACCGCCACACCGGCCAAGAAGACCGCGGAGACACCGGACGCGGAGACACCAGCCAAGAAGACCGCGGAGACACCGGACGCGGAGACACCAGCCAAGAAGACCGTGGAGACACCGGACGCGGAGACACCAGCCAAGAAGGCCGTGGAGACACCAGACGCGGAGACACCAGCCAAGAAGGCTGTGGAGACACCGGCCAAGAAGGCCGTGGAGACACCGGCCAAGAAAAAGAAGCAGAAGGTATCAGCAGTAGGGGTGGAGAGTCAGGCGGAGAGTGAGGCAGTCTGCGACCCAGAGCAACCCACAAAAGCCTCGGCGACACCAAAAAAGATAAAGAAGAACGCCAGCAAACAGGAAACGGAATCT
>OMLJ01113936.1:0-13853 GCA_900302595.1 Gadiculus argenteus
AGGGGTGCACTTTGTTCCAAATATACAGTAGCCTACATACAATTATTTAGGTTTAAAGTAATAAAAAAGTGTATTACCTGAATTAGAGACAGTCACAACTGTTCCTTTTCCCCAGTAGTCAAAGTAGTAGCACACTGGTTCATAGCAATAGCGCCACCGTACAAAAACATAGCCTAGCTCCACTCTGGTTTTCTCTGGTCAGTCAACACAACGGGTTTACTGCAACACAATGGGTTTTCTTGAGGACAACTCACACAGTGTTTCTTGAACATTAGATTTTCAGTACTATAAATTAATTACTGGTGATTGAAATTTAGACAAATTCCTTTTTCTTAATTGTAATTTTTAAATTTATTTTTTTACAATTTACAAGTTACAATTATATTGTTATAATAGCAAACCAAACCTGATGTAGTAGGGTTATTTTATTTTTTGTGAAACTCCATATAGCATTCTCTTAAAGCAGTTAAGAAAAGGTAAAAGGCAAGACAACTTTATTTGTATAGCACTTTTCATACACAAGGTAGACTCACACATAGAAACATAGCTTCACATAGAAACATTGGCATGCAATAAAATACAATAATAGATAAAAGAAACCATAGGCAAAGTTAAAAAAGGCTTTTGAGCAGTTGGCAGGCAGGAAATAGCATTTAACATCCCCAGAGATATATATTTCCTGTATACATAATATTACTCCACTATGTAGTCAGAGTTAGTTAACACTAGTTGAGTTGTAAGTAGCTATATCTGGGCAGCAAGGTTCCATTCCTATTTCCCCCCATGTTAAATCCCTATGAAACATTTTTCAGTAGTAACACCAAAATTAGGCCCTTCAAAATACAGATGAATACAACTTTGTTTCTTTAACTTTTGCTTGATCTGGTCTGTTTGTGTCCAACGTCTGACTCCAGGAGAAGTCTCAGGAGAGTTTAATTGTTTCAGAAAGCGAATGGTGGAAACAAGAGTGAGAGCTGGAGAGAGGAGTTTGTTGTGTTGGACTACAGAAAGCATAGTTTACTGTTATCTCAAATATTTGCGTGAAGAAGAGTTGAGATTTTACTGACAACAATGAAAGTTCCATGCAACAACAAGTTTAGAAACATTATAAATAGTTAATTGTTCTTCTTAAATATGCAATTATGCCTACTACCATTATGTAGACATTATTTATATATTGAATATTTACTTGCATTACTATAATTCCATTATGTAGAAATGATTAATATATTGAATAATTATTCTAATGTGCTTGACTTAGACCTAGGCTATTTGAATTGTGGTACAAAGTGGCAAATGTTAGACATAATGGGATGGGCTATGAGCCTGGTTTTCAGATGTGAGGCGCTTATTCGACTTTGAAGACAGAAATAGCTACATATTCCTAGGCTACATATTTCAGAGATCTAGGCTAGTGCCACAGTTGTCAGGAGAGAGGCTGTCAATAATACTTTATAAATACTTGAGCTGAACAGGACTTAAGCAGCTCCAAGACTAATTGTCAGGGTCCTGGGTTTGTGTTTCACGTGTTGGACTTTTGGTTTGGTTTTTCAGTGGCATCTCCTGGACTTGAACTTCCTGTGTTTGTTTGTAGTTTTCTATGTCTCTCCTTGTAGTTCCCTGTGTATTTTGCTATCTGTACCGTGTCCGGACATCAGGTGCTATGTGTTTATGTTTACCTGTTTGTGTTCCTGTCCTAGCCCCTTGTGTATTTCAAGTGGGGTATACTACAAACCTTGGTTAGTGGGTTAGTAGGTATGTTGCGCTCAAAGTCTGGCTTAGCTGGGACACAAACGTCTATCTCTTGTATCATCACCGTATCACCATGGCGACTCATGCTGTCAACCAAACCTGGTCAGGGGCAGGTTTTCAGCTTATGGCGCGTTTCCACCGCAGGGTACGGGTCGGTTCAGTCCGCAAAGGTGCGGTACGGGTCGCGTTTCCACTGCCAAAAAGTGGGCGTGACCCGGACTGAGCCGCACTGAGCCGTACTCTCTCGGAGTACTCCTCCGTTGGGGTACTGAGACACCTGAAAGGGTACCGGCAATTTCCCGAGCTATTTCCCGTTGATTGGTCGACAGAATTGGCACTTCCGTGCGCCAGGGGGATAATAACAAACAAACACAGTAGCCGCGGGGTATTTCTGGACAACGGTGAAAGCTTTGTTTATTGAATAAAATGTTGCGCAAAGGTTTGCCGTCCTTCTTGGACATCCTACGTTGTTGCTCTTTGTTTATTGTGCTCCTTCTTCTTTTTCATTGGATTTATTAGCGGGCTACACTGTCGACTGTGGACCTCGGAGCCTGTATCGTACAGGGGTCTCTCCAGAGACAGAGGGTCTTTCTGGACAGATCCGATCCCTTGGCATTGCCTGAAAATATTCTTTAAAAGAGATACATGTTCTCATCAGGTAACACCAGAACAGTGGGCCCGGTTTACTCGCGTCCACTCGCTCTACGAAGACTCCTACGTTTGTTTACCTCTATAGGCGTGGATCCTTCTTAGGAGTCTTCTTAGGAAACACTCCTTACATCATTCGTACATGGCGCTGTCCAGAAAGAAAGTTCTGAAATCGATTGCTCAGAGTTTGATTTTCCATTTCATGCGCAGGTGCATGACAGCGTTCTAAAAAAAATCAAATATTAAAGTCCTTGCGAATAAATCATTGCTCAAAATCCTTCTTGTCGCAGCCGTATAAATGAGGCTATTGATTTTCTGTTTACAAAGGTGTCTTGTGACTTGTTTATTATTTATGAAAATATACATTTTGAAATGAAAGCTACATTCCAAATAGGTTATTTAGTAAATTATATAATACTGTTCATGCGAGACAGCTCTGCTTTTTGCTACCTGTAGGGCTCTGTGTGTGGGCTTTGCGCACCGCCCAGGTAGGCCTATTATGAGGCCAGGTGTGTGTTTGTCAGGTGAAAACTAAACGTCAAGGGAAAGAGGCGGTGGAGGAGAAGAGTTGACCTTGACCGCTAATTAAGTTCACTCGTTGCTTATAATGGTTTATTCGTTTCCCAGTATAATTTCCTTAATTTAGAAGACAGTTTTGTTCATTTTTGAGTTGGAAATGAATATATAAATAAATGAAATAATTTTTTGAAGTCACAAGTTTTTGAAATGATTGGAAGTGAGTGGAGCTGACCTCGCCTGCTGTACCCACGGCCCAAACAAAGAACTGCCGAGACTCTATTGTTCAGGTCGGTTATGTGTCGCGTTTTCCACCACCAACAGTACCCTTATGGTGGGCGGGGTTTAAGCCGGCGATAGCCGCGGTGGCTGCGTAAGCATTGTGATCTCATAGCAGCCCGACAGTGTAGCCCACTAACAAATCCAATGAAAAAGAAGAACGTGCACAATAAACAAAGAGCAAGAAAAAGTAAGATGTCCAAGAAGGACAGTAAATTTTTGCGCAACATTTTCTTCAATAAACAAAGCTCTCGCTAGAAATACCCTGCGGCTACTGTGTTTGTTTGTTATTATCCCCATGCCACACGGAAGTGCTGATTCTGTCGACCAATCAATGGACAGCGTGTGTAGCTCAGGAAATTGCCGGTACCCTTTCAGGCGTCTCAGTACCCCAACGGAGGAGTACTTCGAGAGAACACTCAGTCCGGGTCATGCCCACTTTTTGGCAGTGGAAACGCGACCTGTACCGCACCTTTGCGGACTGTACCAACCCGTACCCTGCGGTGGAAACGTGCCATTGTAGGCCTAAACATTTATTTAACCATGGGTGAACATACTAGCATATCCTACTGCTTCTCAACTTCTGTGAAAAAACCTAAAGGAATATTAGGAGGACATATCCGAAGCATACTACCTAAAATAGACCAGATACGGAATTTACTTATTGACTCTAATTTGGATTTGAGAGTTATTTGGTCATTTGGACTCTGAGAGCCAACCTAATTAACATATCAGGATACACATGCTCTGGTTACATGCTGCCATTCCGACATTCCCCCATTCCAACACCTTTTAGGACGTCACACTTTTGGTGGTGCCGGCCGGTATTCTGCTAATGACAGCTCGGCCCAGGAATAAGTGTTGTCTCCTTTTTGGCAACACGTGGCATCGTCCCACAACCTTGGTAGTGGCTGTTTGATGGAGTTTACCACTTTGTCAATGAAAGTGCGTAAAACCACAAAATTCACCACTTGTCCGTGTGGTCCAGCAGTACTTGCTGAGTGACCTGACCAGTGACCTGACCTCACTGACCATCCTGCCTACCGCCCAGCCCCTGTCGGCCTGTTCGCTCATCTGTTCACGACTCCTGATCCTCCGGCCTGTCTCCCCTGCTTTCGACCCTTCGCCTGCCTGACCTCCCGACCGCCGTCGAATCCCTATCGGTCTGTCTGTTTCCCCGTTTCATACCCCGTATCTGCCCATCTGCCCTCCCGTTGCTGACCTCTGCCTGCGGACTACTCTCTGCCTGCCGATCCTGTACCTGAATAAAACCTTGACACTGTCGAACGCTTGGTTTCTGCCAAACGCTCGCATTACAGCCTTGTCCCACGCGTGCATACATCCAATATAAAGTGAATGCAGGGCTCTCAAGTTTGGAAGACAGGCAAGAGTGACATACGCGAAGGGGGGGGGGGTTAGCGTCTCGCGGCCGCTAAGGAGGGAGGATCGGAGAACTACGAACCTGTTTGCGTGTGTGTGTTTTAGCAAAGCCAGAGAGATTTTGGGAGCTGCGGCATATTTAATATAGCCTAGTGTTTTTCAGCATGAGAAATACAATGTGTGGCGGGAGTGCAGCGTGACAAAAGACCGAAATGAGTGACTGTCACGCTTAATGCGTGACACTTGAGAGCCCTGTGAATGATAGGCGAGTGCCACACTCGAGGCCACACATTGGTGGCGACGGGCCATGTACGCATGTCTATGTTTGCCACCGCATCCACTTCTTATTAGAGAGGAACAGTAACACACACTACTCGGATTGATTCAATACTTATATATAGAAAAATATTTTAAATCATTGAGTATTACTTATATTACAGAGATGTGGTTGTAATGTATTATTTCTGGACAATATGTAATCCAATAATAGCCGCGTTCCCACCAGGGGTACTTTTCACGGAGGTTTTGTGGGTGTGGTTTGGAGAGAGGATCCGCCCAGGATCCGCCCCTCAGGACTCTTTCCAGTGGCTCAGAAAGTCCTCCAGCAGAGGAGGTACTTTTCTGAGCTGCTCGTAGCCTCAAAGCCTCTTTCCTGTGGTGCGTTTGTGACGACTGGGAGCTAACGCGTGGGCGGAGCTCCCCCATGGACTGACAAAGTCCTGGTAGGTACGCGGCTATTGTGAGAACTATTGATGTATCAGGGGGAGGTTTTGTTGCAATGTTTGGTCAACTTGTACTGCGTTAGACCGAAGTTAGACTGTTTTTTCTGGAATTCTGACTTCGCAGAGAGTTTGGCCTAGATCCATTGGCAAACGTTTATTTTCTGGTTGGTGGACGCTTATCTGAAGTTTGAAATCATTGGATTCCCTTTAAACCAATCACTAACGTTTGAACAGTGTAAACGTTTCAAACTCAGTGCGCAACCTAAACGAAATCGCTCTCGGGAACGCCCTATGTTCGCTGGTTGGTCGGAGGTGCTCTTGCCGGAGTAAACGAGGGCGAATCAAGCTATTCCAGACAGAGTACTGTAGGGAAAATAAACTGAGCGGAAGTACGTAGACAGGCGGAGCCAGGCTAATGGCTTACTAGCAGCACAAACCGCTCTGGTGACGGGAATTTGAACTATGTGTAAGTCAAATAATGCTGTACCCTGACAGCGAAATGGGTAATGTTGCCTTGTACATCCTTGGGATGTTGTACCATAGTAAGGGCTGGCAACACATACATGAATTGACCTTCACTTCCTATTTTGTTTTGCATCCCTGGACATTGACATTGGTTCAAAAAAAGCGGCTGATTTTAGAATAGAAAAATGTTAGACTCTAGATTCTAGTGGACATGAAAAAAAACAATGAACTGGCTAGTTCATTGCTTTTCCATGTCCAATAGATTGTCCTAGAACTGAGGGTAAGTAGGACTCACACCAGGTAGTGTTGTCAGTGTCACTAATGGTATGGTTCCCTAACGACCTGTTCATCCCCACTTTGTGAGAGTCTGAATGTCCTTCCCCACTCCACCACGGCTCTAGGGGGTCATCTCGTTTGTCAGATGCTCCACTAGTCCGACATTTCTTTATTAGGGTTAGGGGTAGGAGTAGGTTAAGGGTTAGGGTTACACACAGGATTGTTTCAGATTTTAGATGGGAGGTAATCCACATGACAAAGGTTTGAACAATGGGATGTCGGACCAAAGGGATTCAAAATAAAGAGACGTTGAACTAGTGGCCTGTCGGACCAATGGACTTATGACATGGACCCGGCTCTAGACTGTGGTCAGGCAACTCTTTCTTGTGTTGGTAGTCAACATTTGTCGATGGGGAACTTGCATCTCCGCAGCATAAGATGGAAACACCTGGAGTGAACACGTTTCCTGTGGATGACGTTGAACGGTGGTCTGCTGCCACAAACGTAACCATGTTCATGTGGTGTCAATATGTTCTCTTGAACAACAATATATAATTTGAATATAACTGAAAATTATTTATTAATATAAAACATAAGAAAACATAGCTTTATGGATGACCTGCATGCATATCCATGCTGTAAAAAAATCGATTGATACCCTTTTAAACTTCATTGAGGCTTCAATGATTATTGGTTATTTTGTGGGGTATGTTAATAACTCACAAAATTAATGATACCTGGGTACAATGTTTATTTCTGTTTATTTCTAATAAAACAATAGGCCTATGTTGACAATGACAGATATTACATATCACACACTGCATCTACAACCATAAAGCCACATCGTAAAACTATACGTTTCAAATCTTAAAACACATGCATAGATATTTTACCGCAATAGATTAGTCCCTTCACAAAACCCATGCAAATACTCAAAAAGTATTCTTATCCATTTCCCTGAGTGACATGTCTGATACAAGAATGTGTTCGCTGCCTGTATAGAGGAAAAGAGTGAGGGCTTTTGCACCAGTCCACGTCAGTGATCAGAGTGAGAGGTTTTTGTACGAGGATATATCACTGTGCCCCCCACTGTATACACTGTGATACATGTAATGACAAAAACCTACACCACGGACGTGCCTGCTTAAGCAACGGCTATGTAAGTCTCTATTCATTACTTTGTTTAAAATGAACTGTACTTTTTTTTTAATGTAGCTTAAAATTGGAAAATTATATTTGTACTTTGATATTTAACAAAGTACACAAAAAAGATATGTCTCACAATATATATGTTTTGGGTTATTTTGAAAGAGATTATTGATTATATTATAATTTTCATTGCCCATATTGTTAGTATTAATACAATTATATTAATATACATTTCCATCTTATATTTGTATTTACATGTTTATTCAGGATTACTGTTATTGTATTATCTATCTTTATGTATTGTCATCTTTCTGCTATTAATGTTATACTACAAATTCGATTTTTATTAATGTTATTATATGACCAATTTCAAGTTCAATGGGATGTTGGAGCAAAAAAAGATGGAATCGATAAACATTGCAATAAGGGTACAACAATTAACTATTAACATCAGTTAATACAGTAATAAGCATAACTAACAATTAACGCTAATTATTAGTCTAGTAATAATTGACTAATGGTGTTCATGTTAACAAAGGTGTTGTTTAATAGAGATAGGGTCAACCCTATTAAATAATACTTTAGCTAATATGAACAACATTAGTAAACATGTATATCGTTAGTAAATTATTGCTAGACCATTAGTTAACTGTTAATTAACTGTAAGTTCATGTTTATTACTGCATTAGCTCATTTTAATATATTGTTGATTATTGTTAAGTGTTACCATCATGTATAATTTGATTGTGGTGCATACCCAACAGCCCCTATCAATATTACAGGCAAGGCAAAACAACTTTATTTATATAGCACTTTTCATAGCAGACTCGAAGTGCTTCACTTACAATAAAATTAAATAATACAATTAAAATATTGTTGTAAGAGCCAATGAGGGACTAGTTTATTAATAACAAATTTAATTGAGGATTTCATTATGATTCAAAAGATGAGTTATTCTAAAATGCCTAATATGTTACATAAAAAAATATTAAAACATTCATGTACTTTTGGTCTTCTGACCAAATATATAATATATAATAATATATTTATGTAAGCATATTCTATCTATTTAGATAAATATATTTATCAAAATATTTGTATCTATTATATAGATGTATGTATTATATCTACATAAATATATTAATCTAACCCGAAGCCAAAAAGTACAGAAATGTCATTATCGTTTATATACTACGTCCCTGTTTGGTTGTGATGATGATGATGATGGTTGTGGTATTGTTTTTTCGGGCTAGGTAGGACTCGGAAAGAGGTCATGTTCAACCTGTATTCCATTAGCGGTCGGTCTCTAACATTGGTCTCGCTGTCGGCGGAGTCAAATAAAGGTTGGTCTCTAATAGAGGCCGGGACTATTATTAGAACCGTCATTTTTAAATGTCTAATTGAAATACAAAAATATACAGATGAGACTGTTTAGCTCATTAGAAAGCCACCAGAGCATTTAAAATAGTGCTGTAACGTTACGAATAAAAATACAAGAGACCTGCACAATATTCTAAATTATTTTGTTATTTTAGAAATACAAAATAACTAAATGATGAGATTAGGCGGTTAGATTGATCAAAGTCAAAAGCTCCCGCAAACTTGCAATCTTCTGGGCAGGCTTCAACATTATGCTTGTGTTAGTAACATGGCAGCACCACAGGGGGGGGCGATGTTTGCTAACGAATCCAAGCCATAGCTACACAAAATCTCGTTTTCATTCATTCTACTGGTAGTCCGTTTTCCTCAAATAGAAACAGAGACCTGTCTCTAATATTGGCTTCCTTCCAATAAAGGCCTGGGCCGCGATGCGCTTGAGTCAAATGAATAACTGGGACTATATTAGAGCATTTACGGTATCTGAAACCCATAAAACTGTAGGCTACATGGTGTCTTGACCACTCTACTGTCTGTGTGAAAGAAGCTATTCAGGACTGTTGTTATCTCTACTAATGTGTGGTCCAATGAGGTACTGATGTTAGCTTGAATTATGTGGTCTAATTAAAGCATTAACTAAATTAATTTAAATGTCAAAATCAGTAGCAACCTTGAATATACATACAAACATACATAGTTTTGGGGTCAGATGTCTGAAGCAACTGGTTTTTTAACCGTGCATTGGACGTTGTAATTAAGTGTTTAACTCTCTAAGAAAACACTTCAGACTAAAGTAGCTGTCTCATTTCTCTCATTTCAAATACTGTTTAATAAGACTTAATCCAAGTAGCATGGAAGAAAAGGTGGAAACTGAACAGTGAGTGGCACTACAGTTATAATTCACACTATGTGTTTTGGGAATGTGTCGTTTAGGTAGTCCAGTATTAAACGTGATTACATTTAAAATCATTATCAACCTGTCAAGAAAATACAAATAAAATGTAAAAGCTTTCAAAATCCCAGTTTCAAGTTTCAAGCATTTAAAGAACAGACAACAATCCTCTTCTCTGGGTTGCAATTATTAGAATGTAAGCACCAATACATTGACATGCATTCATGTTAATTGGCTATTTGTTTATTTAAAGGATCCCCACTAGCTGTGGTGACTGCTCAATGACTGATCGGTAAAAGGCAGAATGGTAACGCTCATGGCATTAAATCTTAAAATTAGCGATCTATATATATATATATATATATATATATAGATCTATAGATCTATATATATCCGCTAACACGGATATACCAAAATGTACATATTCTAATTAAAGCTAGAACCGTATTGTATTTTAATAAAATATGTGTAATACTGATAACCATGATAGCATGAAATGAAAGACTAATTGCAAGGCATAGTTAAGACACCTTCAGCAATTTAAAAATGTCATTATTTTCCCTTGAATTAATTCACCACGGCTACAATGAAGGACGTTAGCTAGTAAGGGAAGCAGCCAGCTGGTCTGCCTTAAGGAAGTTGTATAAAAAGTCATGCTACGACCTGTTATTTAACAAAAGACGTTTGCTCTCTATAATGAGACAATGAGGTATCTTAGTGTATAACATGAAGTGAATAAAGTACTAAATGTTGATGAGTTATCACTTATTAGGCCTATATTATGGTCAGGTTATTTGTAGCTTATAGAAACCTGTGGGACTATATGTGTAGCAGCATTAGATGTTGAACCTGTGGGACTGGGTATTTGTATGAAGCATGCTAGGGGGCTGTACATCTGTGTAGCGTACACAGTATTATTACACAACGTGCGAGATATTGAGTGCAAATATGGGTTTTTAGAGAACAAATATAGGACGATATTACACAGGTCAACAACTGATTGCACAGCTGCGTCAGCGTGGTCAAACGACAATTAAACGCGACAGAATAAATGGTGGAAAACTCATTCTTTCCTTGATTTATTTTGTCATATAATAAATAATTTATTACAAAGTTAGTCGTTTAGTACTGCTGTATATTTTTACTAGTCTTTGTATTTTGTCTCGTCAAGATACTCGACAAGATACGTCAGACTCGTAAAAATATCCAGCCGTACTGAACGACTACCTGTGTAATAACCTCTATATACACACCATCAACTTCAGGCAGTGGATTTGGATTTTGTCACTTCTGCTGTGTCTGTGTTTCTACTGTAGCTGAACTTGTTCTTCAGATTGTTATTCTGAAGAGTCACCCTATTGGTGCAGATCCACTCAAGTGGTTTTCCTTCTGTGTGTCTGATCCAACCTGTTGCATAGCGTAGTTATCAGTCATGGAATAACCAGAGACCTGACAGCTGATAGACGATAGATAGTGGCTGTCCAGATCTCAGGACCAAGGAGTATGGCTGGATCAAATCGAGACTGGATACACCTGTAAGAAGACCGTACAAGGCAGGAGCACAGGGGCAACTCAATCTCCACTAGATAGCGTTGTGTTTTCTCTTAATGTTTCAGCCGGGAGACACAGGTCTCTTTATGTAGACTCAGATTCATTTGCATAAGATATATATTCTCATTTTAGTATGTAGATATTGTAAACATGTAAATATATTCAATAACCTGTGTTAAATGAGGAAATGTGGATGTAATGATATAATATAATTATATAATAATATGAAATTATTAAATATATATTTTAAAGAGATTACATTTTTTTATATTGATGTATTTGTATGTATGTTTATTTTATATAGCCTACTCAAGTGATTCACTTATGGGGTTTGCAAATTCAGTTTGCAAAAAAGTTTCCAACACTTTGTGTTGTTTTTATGCTGTTTAGATGTTTCCTCTCAGAAAATATGAACATAATTGATTACATAATAACGTTAATACCTGTAACCCTTGAACCTTAAACACTCTTTTCAATAGGGCTACAGGAAAGTCTGTTCTAAAAATACAGTAATAAAGACCATTATTGTATTTTTATTGAGACTCTTCTGAAATAGTGATTGTGTGCGGTGGTTGCGCTCCCTTTCCTGGAGTTTCTGCAGGCAGCTTACATTGCTCTGTATCGCTGTGGGGGTACCGAGCGCAGTAATACACAGCTGAATCACTCTCCTGCACATTCTGGCCTCTTAAAGAAACAGAGTTACTACTCGAGTCACGGGAAATTGTGAACTTGTTAGACAGCGCATTGTTTTTGTAGATATCTCCGTCGTCCCAGATGTGAGAAATCCACTCCAGTGGTTTTCCTTCTGGATGTCTGATCCAACCTGTGGCGTAGGTTGCACTACCACTACTGACCGAATATCCTGTTACTTTACAGGTAAGGACCAATGGCTCTGTCGTTCTCACAATGACAGCGACAGGCTGGGAAAGCTCCAAGGTATGAACACCTGCAAAATAGAAATGTAAGCTTTCAAATGATTCAAGGTCAGTAGGGTAGGCCTACATTTATTTAACCAAATGTCATACTTACAGACGCCACATTTAAAAAGCAAAAGCAGAAGTACGTGAAACATGATTTATGGTGTCGTTATAGTAGTTTAAATGCGTATTCTTTCAACCCAAGAACTTGGAGGATTCGAGTGTTGAACACTGTTTATGTAGGACAGAGAGGGGGAGGATTTGCATTTTGCAAAAGGGACAGAAGTGATTACGTTATAGGTCAACGGGTCCGATGCCCTTATCAAGACTTCCTGTACGTTTTTATTGCAATATTACATATCTATTGCACGTTTCAGAAACTATCAATGATAATTGAATATATGTATGTCTTGTGTTTAATATGTTATACACATAGGCCTACTTTATTTTAATAACATGGAATGTTTTCTGTCTTGTAATTGCGTGTAATTACTTGTTCACTATACATGTGAATGATTTAGTGTTTTAATAACATATTTTACGTGAATGTGCTTTTTGTCCTACTTGTTGTATGTTGTTCGTCCTGTCACTGAGTGTACACACTTGTTGTATGCCATATTTAGTTATAGTGCTTAGTTATGTGGCATCTTAACATATCTATCTATGTTGAATAGGGGGGATGGGTTAACCTAAGCAATTGTTGGTGCATGTGGTTCTGAACATTCTTATTGTACCGACAGCGATATATTGTTTCACTTTCTTATGACAAACGTAGGCTACTTATTGTAATTCGCTTTGGATAAAAGTGTCTGCTAAATTGCCTAAATGTAAATGTCTTGTGATAAAATTGCCGTTGCTTTACCAGCAGCAGCTCAGAACTTAATACGGCAATTTCGAAAAGTTTGATTAATAAATTAATGTAAATGTATTAATAATAAAAAAAAAAGTTCTGATAGCTAACCAGTTCATAATATCCGGAAAACAAATGGCTGTATGATTTATTAATACATATATTTGCCCTGTTTATATTTTCAAGATAATGGTTTGTTCTTCAGAGTTTGACTTATTGCGTCAGAGTCTAAGGTACACGGAGTGTGTGAATGATGTGTCCTTACGGTCCACACTGAACCGGGGTGAAGACCGGCCAGTCCTCTGCTCAGAACTGCCTGAACAAACACCTGAACCTGGAGGAACAGTTCTCCTTTGGAGCATTTAAATCCCTCACGCCCTACCAGGCCACCAAACACCTCTGGGAGTTACATCACTTTTAGACATTTTCAAAGAAATCTCACCTTTGTGTTGCTGTGTGTATGTTGTCTGCCTACTGTTGAACAAGTTTTGGGTATTTTGTCTGGCTTGTGATAACATGTTAAATGTCTGACTGATGCCATCTTCTCCTGGTCCATTGATCTAAAGTGTAAAAGTTCAATAAATTACATAATAAAATGCAAATGTATTAAATAGTCATAATTAAAAAAATCTATGATTGCAAACCAGTTATATACCTTCAAAGGAAAAATGCTGCATGACTTCTGAAAAATATATACTTTTCTATTTAAACACAACTAGTCAGTCTGTAACTTTATGACCGATAGTGGTTCCAGAAACATTGGCAATCAGCTATCACTGTATTCATAAGCTGATGTTCATGAGTTAAATAATCTATTTTGAATGATGTGTTTGGTTTAGAGCTCCCCCTCTGGAGGATTCTAGTAATAACAGCTCATGGGTGAAGGGTTTTTGTTCATCCTTCACTACAGTTTGTAATGCTGTGGCTGCCTGGCACAGTAATACACAGCTGAGTCTCCAGGCTGCATGTTTTGCCCTTGCAAAGTTACTGTGTTACTGGAGCCGTCAACGGCAAGACTGAATTTACTACTAAGAGAGTCTTTCACTCTTTTGTCCCCAGTATAAATCCATCCAATCCAT
>OMLJ01113938.1:0-17673 GCA_900302595.1 Gadiculus argenteus
TTTTTGGTCCTCTGCTCCCTTCTCAGCCATTTCTCAAGGGTCTTATATAACAGTCTTCTAACTGGATTTATCAAGATTTTATGAACACCTCAATGATTGTGGGTGTGTGTGTGTGTGTGTGTGTGTGTGTGTGTGTGTGTGTGTGTGTGTGTGTGAGTTGCGGTAGCTTTGAATTCATACTTTGCACGTGACGTAGCTGGCGGGCAAGAGCGTCTTTCTCCGGCAACGAAACCTAGTGACCTAATCACGGATCTGCCAGGACGTCGCCAGGTTTTACCGTACGGAAGTTGGTATTCTGAGGTGAAAACGACGTGCCAGATAGTTGTTGTGCGATTGGATGCACTAACCTCCATTTTTTTGTTTGTTTTTTTCCCGTTTTTTTTTTTTTAATTTTTTTTTGGGGAGCAACACTTTAAAAGAACCAGGAGGTGTTTCAGGAACAGGACGAGAACCAAAAGATAAAGCTGTTAAGCTATTTGTTTTACATACACGGTCTGAGGTTAACACGACAACCTCCACAGTTACAACAACAACACCCTGTACACTGAGGGGAGCGACACCACTATCGCCGCTCCGATGCGCAGTCCACTGCATCACACTCCGCTCTCCTATCCGGGCCCACCGCCTCGTCTGCTGTCATCTCCGCAGCTATATAGCAATCTCCTGATTGGCTGAGTGGCTGCAGGTGGGTCCGACCCGTCAGATGGGGGGAAGGTGGCACCTGGGGCGGGACACAGGACAGCAGGAGAGCCATACGCACGTAACACATACGGTCTAAATAATTGATTCATCGTAGTATTGGAAATCTGCAAAGCTGCAGTTTGTCACGTGACTGCAAAGTATGAATATACATTCTGGTTATCCTTATTCTTAAATACTTGCCAGTACAGCTCCAGCTCCTACAGTAAAAGCTACAACTTACAAATCTAGTTTTGGTTCCATTTGGTTCCGTTTTTCATTTAATCCAAAAGACCGAAATCCCTTTCCTCCACGCTCCATTATTCTCTATAATTCTCTAACTATCTGTTGGTAACTCGTCCAATAGACACGCTGTCTCTCTGTTCTTTTTGTGTCCTGTCCTCCCCCAGTGACGGGCGGTCTCTATCTCTCTCTCTCTTAAACACCGGGTGCCAGGTTTTTAAAGGGGTTGTCACTTTTCTTGAGAGCGTTTATGATGAGACGAATTTAATTCTAATATACAACGTAAACGGAGGATTTCTTTCACACAAATCCAAAACTAAAACGTAAATTTCCTCTGATAATAATAAGTAGATATGCAGTGCTATACAGGCATTACTCTCCTCATTCATCTTAATGACATCATATACATCATATCAGTCATATGTTTGACCTAATGTACCGTTCAATTAGGAGAAATGTGCGAGAGAATGCGGATTCGAGGCAGTACACCACCGGGGATGCCAAGAACCGTGTCCTTCATTATTTATTGTTGCAACATAAGTTCCTTAAATACCACTCGGAACACTACCTGTTGCTAACAAAGGGTTTGAAGCCTTACAGGTGCAGGCTTTTCCCCGTAGCGTGGCTGCTATTGGCCTCTGTGTGCAGGGACTCTGCGGTGGCTTTCATATTTTCTTGTTGCATTTCACCCACTGTGCACATCTTCCTCCCCCACACTCTCCCTCCCCCATCGACGCCCCCGCTCCTCGTCTCCTCCTCCTCCTCTCTGCTCCTTTTCAGTCTCTTCTACTCTCACCCCTTCATGTGTCGGGGATTAAATGATGACAGCCAGTCCTTATCAGTTTCCACCCTAAAATTGAGGGGGATTACACACCATTTCCTCTTGGTATTGTAGGGCATAAAAGCAAAGCGTATGCACACTGGAGTCGTCCTTCTTCCCTTTTATGGTCTCGCTTTTTTCACACTGGCGCTCTCTCTCGTGCTCTCTCCCTCTCCCTCGCTCCCTCTCTCTCTCTATCTCTCCATCTCGCGGTTGACCAATCAGATTTCACGGTGCCACTGTCAGTGTAGCGATGCATCGCTGGACTCTTGTCTAGCACTGGCTTCAAAGGGCCAGCTTTAACAAATCGTTTTGATTGGTGACTAGCCTTAGGCTTTGTGTGTGTGTGTGTGTGTGTGTGTGTGTGTGTGTGTGTGTGTGTGTGTGTGTGTGTGTGTGTGTGTGTGTGTGTGTGTGTGTGTGTGTGGAAACATTGATTCTGAGAGATTTCAAGTGTCAGTTTGGGTGCGAAAGGGTCTCACAAACTGAGCAGCTGTCGCACATTAAGGCTGCAGGCTGAAAGAGTGGTCCGACATCCTGTTCAGACCACAGGGAGGGACCCCGTAAACACTTTATGAAATCGATGCTTCTGATTGGTTGCACAGAGCATGCTGTGCTGTAATTGGGTGTATTAATGGTAGGGTGCCTGCACAAATGTTACTGGTTGTTGGCTTCGACTGGGGATTCTCCCCAGCCTCAATTTGGTGTTCTGAGGTGTATGAAGGAGTGTGTGTATGGACGATGGCTGGTTAAACCAGGGGGGCGGGGCTTTGGGTGGTTAGCTTCAGCCTGTTAGCACCGTCCTACCCCGGGATCTGTTGTGCACGGGTTTACTGCAGGGCACAAGCTCTGTCTCGCAGGGATGTTTGGAGGCGGGACCTGAAGAACCATGGAGCCAATAGCAGCACGTCGTTACCGTTATCCCACCTGCGAGCGCACCATAGCGGACCAATGAAGTGACGATGCTAAAACTATGCGCGTTCTCGATGAGTTTTACAGCCCATCCAATGCAGTTTGTTGTCTTCTGCGTCCTACCTATCTGTAACGGGGCACCTTATTGGCTACCAAGACCGTGATCGTTAATGACCTGACGGAAGGTCAGGTCATAAGGTATTGCAGCCTATGCTCCGAGATCGCACACAAAAACAAATGGTGCTACCAACCACTCAAAACCAAAATAAATAGTATTCCAACCAATCACCGACAAGGGGTGGATGTTGTGGGGTTTGCGCTGCGTTCAGGATAGTTCTTACTGGATGCACGATTTGTGCATGTGGTCACTCATCGCTGTTACAACCTTTAATACCACTGTTGGATGATGTTCTTTCAATAAAAAACGTAGATGTAGGTGTGGGGGTGCCAGTCAGCCCCGTAACAAGGTTGTCAAGTCTCAGGGCAGTAAAACCTTCCTATTTCCTAAGCAGCCTTTTGCTCCACATTCTGATCGACTAGGCCTAGCGGGCAACACTCCTGAGAGGTTCTGTCAAAAAACTGCTTGTTTGGGCAAACGTTTTTCTTCAAGTGCTGCAGATACAAATCTCAAATTTGTCATTCCTGGGATCCAGGGGATCGTGTGTATGAATTTTGGCATCTCTACCCATCTTGAAAGGGCACAAAAAGGGCTGCGACCTCCAACCTAATAGTCATAAAACTGCACTGTGAATTCTTTTTTTTTTTAAACTAATTATCAAATGATTATGCAACCAGATTTTTCTCAACTTTTGACTACTATATGCATCAGCATATCAGCATATATGCTGATGCATCTATGGGCAACCAAAATGCTAATTATCAAGACAACCGTAGGGATGCCCGTTGCCTTGATAATTAGCATTTTCTCAAGGCAAGGCAACTTTATTCATACAGCACTTTTCATACACGAGGCAGGCACAAAGTGCTTTGCATAGAAACATTGTCATACAATGAAATAAAGCGTCATTAACTAACAAACTAAACATCATATACATTCACTGACTCAAGATGATGAATATCAAATGCACATTTATCGCTAGAATTTCTATCAAAGCCTCAAAAGCACGACTCAGGAGGCAAAAGTCAGTGTAGAGAGAACGGTCTTTACTGAAGGGACTGTCCGGCACACGCGAGTACTAAATATAAGACCCCCGTTTTGGAAATACGTATTTTATTTTTTCCCGCCGTTGCGCTAACCCAATGGGGATTTTGGGGGCCGGTGACCAGTATTGCGTCGACAGGCATCCTTGCTGTAACAGTGCTATGGCGTCCGACTGTTGGTTTGTCTTTTTTAATCAAGTGGTGTGATTGGCCGGCGATACGCTCAATTTTTCAGGTGATTGACAGCGTGGTCAACCAGTACCAGTATCTGGGTGGGCTGACCTAACGTACCCAGATTGCCCGCGGTGTGTGCATCCCTACTATTCTAATTAAGAAACAGCTATTTTTTTTTATCAGACTCTGGAATACAGAGTCTCTATTGTCTGAAAATGTTTTTATTAAAAAGGTTTCAATTGCACCAGGTGTCAAGCTGACACATGCCAGAGCGTTGACACAAGCTACCCCGTTGACAGGGTGTGTCTAAAGAATTCATCCGTCCCCGTGGGTAGTAGAATATGCAATCAGGACTGGATCTGTTTCTAGGGCAAATTCCGAAAATGGTTATTATAGGCTTTGTGGATAATGAAGCATTCACAGGAAACTATGCTTGTTCGGAAGCCATTCAGATTTCAGCATTTCGGTACAGAATTGTTATCCCTTTACTGCGATGGACAATCATATCCTGCTAAAGCCTTTCAACCTTTAGAGACGTCCTGTATACCAGAGAATACTTCCAACGGCTACAGGTCGGCAGCTGAAAGATAGACATTAATCGCCATTAATCATAAAGAATTTGGTCAAGGTTATGCGTTGTCGCAATATATTATGTTACGCACCTGTCGGTCAGAAAATTGCAGACAAGGCTTATTTCATGGGAGCCGTAGTGGAAGTCACCTACCTAGAGACATTCATCAGTTACCTGCTATGCTGGTGGTCAACACAGAACCTTCACATTTAGCCGGAGCCCATTGGTTGGCTAAAGACAGGGATACTTTTTTGACTCCTAGGGTAACTACTTCAATTTCATAGTGATTTCTGGATTATCACTATCCCATGTAGCGTTGATACATGTTAACATTTGGTCTGAGTCGTTTACTAGGTATAGATGATGGTACATTAATACTAGCTAAAGATTTCAAAAATGCAATCTAACCTGGAGGTCTGGCAGAATCTCAAACGTTGTAGCGAGCTGTTACATTCTTCAACAAATCCTACATGTGTGACCCCTTGATAGTTTCTCCTCTAAATACAAAGTCGTTCTTATCTGACCATGATAAATCTTCAACGATTCCAATATGTATTCTGCGTTTCTCTTGCTTTTTGTAGGTATATGTTTCATTACCTTGATCCCCATCAACCATCACCACAGCCCTCTACATCCTCAGTACGAACCGTACCCCCATCCTCGGAAAATGATAGTTAACCCCCCTTACTCACGTTGTCCTTGTTTAACCAGTGCTAGTTAATGCTGTAGAACAGCTCTGTACTTTTTGTACATTTTTCTTGCAGGTCAGTATCGTGTATGTTCAACACCGTCTCACTAGCTTTATCCAGCTCATTTTCAGCAGTCTAACAGAATCCCGAGGGACGGTATGCTTTAAGGCGTCGAGCTGGTTGTTGAGGGACTAGATACATCTTTTCAGTGCGCTCCATAATCACAAGGGCCTTTTTCTTGCCAATTGCCTGATGTCCTTTTTTTATTTCTACAATCTTGTGTTGACTGGATGTCAACTATATCTCGCCTCGTGAAATGTTCAACGCTATTTCACACACTGAGTTGTAAAGTCATCGTTGGCTGTCTGGAGGAAAACTTTACGCAGTGCCGGTGGTGCTTTATATAAAAACTTCAGACGGTCTCGGTTTCTGCTTATATGTGATAACATTGTCTAGTACTAAAGCAATCACTTTGCTCGCTGGGTGTAGACAACTTGTCGGTCTGATGAAATAGCTGTTCCAAGTCTCACATTGTCAGGGGTCATGGCTTTAAAGGGACACAACCTTACAGCCTATGACTCAATAGCCCATTCGGGCCCACTCGAGGGGCAATTGTTAATTATATTATATAGATACCTATATATTATATTCTTTAGATATAGCTCTGGGAGTCCGCAAACAGCAACAATCACTTCTCTTCCATGCTGCAGTTCACGCTGGACTGCAGGGAGTGATCGCTGATTGGCTGTTACGTTACGCCCCTCAGTGTGGCGTCGATGGGGTCGATGGGTATCGGCACAGCCTTGTCAAAGGGGGCGCAGCAGCTACGACGCTCGGTGGGTTTTCGTGTGCAGGAGGGGGGTGAGGTCGTACCAGAGTATCGATGGGAAGTCATCACTCATGAACACCTCTGACAACATGAACTGGTCTATGCGGAGGTCACAGTAATCCAAGAGTGCGAGGTCTGCAGCCGTCAGTTCCTGTGGAGAGCTCAACAGTGGGCCTCCAGGGGTGATGGCGACGTTATCTGATTGAAAAAAAAAAAAGACATGAAATATTAATAATAAGTGTGATATCAAAACAATGGATAACTTGTAACTTGTTCATGCCTGAATGACCGTCCGTTATGGCGAGCTTCTCCACCTCAGTCTTTTGATTGGAGCATTATCCAGAGACACCTCCCTCAGAAACAGTTAGCTTGAGTTGTACGATAGCTGTGTCGTGTTCCAATACCCATACTATCCGTACTCGTACTACTCGCCCTACATACTTGAGTATGTAGGGCGTTCCAATTCAAATCGGGGGAAAAGAAGTGTACTCAAAGGACCCGGATGGTGTACTCAAAACGATCGATGTACACTTCTCGTACTCACCGGCCGCCGTCTTAGCTACGTAGAGGAAGAGGCGGAGCCAGGTTGACAACAACGTCAGTGCATTTTCCACATAGCCTGCATTAATTTAGTCATTTTGTACTTTTTATAGCTTTTATAGGTTTTATAGCTATTATGCGTAAAGAGTTCACCGTTCAAAGCGGGATGTTTATTGTGGGGGGAGGAGTCGCGGCGGCAGTCGCGTTCGTCACTTCCGACATCTGAACCTCAGCGTACTCAGTGAGTACGGATAGTGTACTACGGTTGAGTGTACTCAAGGAAGTACGGGTATTGGAACACAGCACGGGTTCAACAGACAGGAACCAGGAACCGTGGATACCACTTGAAAAATGCTGGGCCGCTTGATGCAGAGAACAAAGACAAACTGGTACAGAGGAAGGGAAACACACAGACTAAATACACCAGGAGGGGAACGTTGATGAGGGGTGGGTGAAAACAAATAAGGTCGATCAGGGAAACGCAAGGACAGGGAGTGAAAACAATCAACGAAGGGGGCGAGATGTGACAAAGTGTTGCTTCATCCACTAAGAATAGAATGATTGTCATCCATTTTGTTTTGACATAAGTGATGCTGTTTCTTCAAATAGTCGATAAAATGTTCACATAGGTCATTTTGGACGACCTATTCAAATGACCTATTCTGTCGTTTAGGCTGGAGATCACATTGTGGAAGCTATGGTTTTCTGGTCATTCTTTAGGAATGCATAATGAAATTATTTGACATTTTGAGGTGACATTGTTATGTTTGAAACTGCCTCAGCGTTCCTTTAATACAACCAAGCTGGTGGCTCGTTTCCGACCTGATATAATGGATAAGAGCTTTGGTCTTTGACAATTATGCGGATAATCATAATTCAGCGTCATAATTCAAAATCTAGTAGGTCTGATACACAGGATAACCCCACAAACGCGCACGCACGCACGCTATAGAACACACGTATAGTTTGAGTGTATACCTGCTGATCGTTGCTAATATTTAGCTTAATCTGCATTCCTGATTCCAAACCCAATTCCCCGAGAATACACCCGGAGCAGCGAGAGAGCAGAGAGTATCCTCCACGCCTCGCCTGAAGCCCACGGTGCCAGGAGAGCGCTCAAACGTTATTTGATCATGCTTAGTGTAAAAGCCCCGTCCGGCTTCTCAGAGCAGAGCACAACCGTTGGACCTAATCTTTCTTGATTTAGATGATCCAAAGTGACGTCTTGCCTGAGGCTAAATGTCTGCAACCCATCCACATCATTACTCTTTAATAGCGAAGGCTCACCGAATATTTATGAGCTGGCAGGTTCTGCTGCACTGCTCAGTTTGAACAACACTGTGCGTTCGGATGCAATGACGTTATATGTTTGACATGTAGTCTGCCCCGTCGTCTTGAAATTAGCAAACCTTAAAAATACTTTTTGACCGATTCCGAGCCGTTTCCTGTTTTTTTTGTGGCCGATTTAGACTTCGGTTTAGATTCAGATGATTGATTTATAGCAATATTAAACTGTTCACTAAACAACGCCTTTAGCACCTAACATATTCCAGTGGTTGGCTAGGCAACAGCCCCGCACCATTACATTACATTACATTACGTTTCCAGGGTGATCATGATCATTAATTACCCGATTTGCTTGAAGAAATCCTACACAGAAATCCCAACGTCCCTCTTTTATAATTCTAACTTGTATACTTATCGTCATCATATCTTTGTGTGATTTGAAGTGAACAAGCAGTTGGCCATGAATTCCTCTTGACCATTTTGATTCAAGTGGTCCTATTTTTACCTTTTCAGAGCGACAAGCATTGAATTTCAATGGCTCCCTGAAATGAATTAATTGCCTTTTCTCCTGGTCCGGCCCAGTTCCAAAAGTTCCAAATTATTCACCTATTTGACAAAGCAATGCCATAATGTGTGCTTCATACTGTATTCATTATCCAAATCTATTCAATGGTACCTCCTCGACGACTGAACGATGTTTAATGCCTAGTGTTTCTTCTCCCTTTGTGCCAACACGCTGCTGGCCTTGAATTCTTCACGTCGGTAACTTCAGTAGTAATACATTTTGTTGTCAAGCGACGGCGTTTCCACCTTTAATCACTGTTATGTTTTCGCTGTATCTAAGCAACAGAGCTATTTTACGTGACTTACTTTTCATGTTTTGGGGTCAGGGCAGCACTGCAGCGCTAATTAAAGCACTGTTGGCACACTTGCTCTAATAATGAAAAGGGACACTTGTTTCCTCCACAGTCCTCGCTGAGCTTCAGATATTAATACGTATATGTCACACCACGCCTCTCTGTCGCTTTATTCCTCATCACTCGTTGACTCATGACTCATTAGTGCGTTCCTCACGATGCTATAAATACTAAAACAAGTCTTACGAAGTAACTGATTCCATACTCGAAAGGAATGTCTTTGTTACCCCGCTGCCAACAACAGATTTCTGATGGCCTAAACACAACGTCTAAATTCGAAAACCATGATCGCAGATACATGCACTTCACAGTGTTGTTTACAGTACGTGACATTTCAGAAAACAAACAAGTGTGATCAATACATTGTGCAATGTTGTCGTTGTGCTCCAATGTCCTATTGATGGTGGTGGATGCTTTCTATAGGACTTGGTTCATAATGCATCAAGATGTGGACACTGCTGTGTCAATAGCCGCGTATCGACCAGGACTTTTTCAGTCCCAGGTTTTTTTTTTTGGCTACGCCCACGCATTAGCTCCCCTTGTTGTCACGTACGCACCACAGGGAAGTCTGAGATATATAGAGCTTACCAACCGAGCGTCGACGAGCTACGAGCGGTTCAGAAAAGTACTCCCTCTGCTGGAGGACTTTCTGAGCCCCAAGTAAATTTTTCAGAAATACTTTTTAGGTATACTATTTAAGTTCAATGTAAGTGTACTTGAAATAAATATACCAATGCTAATATACTTAGTGTTGTTTCAGTATACATCTTAAAAGTATACTTACTTTATACTTAATTTATTTACAATATATTTCAGATAGTGTATTTCTGCCAGGATGTCATCAAGCTCAACTTTAGTCTATTGAAAATTAGTATACTACAGCTGTAATATTTGAAGGATGAGTTCAGTATACTTCTTACAAGTATACTTAAAGGGACACTGTGTAATGTTTTAAGTAATTTATAACCTCAAATCAACATCTTCATTCATAAATAAGTGCTCATTGGTGTAAAATGATCTCTGCCAACAATCTCACTTCTCCTCCTGAGTGCAGAATCTCTTCTCTGTATCTACATAGGACGGGTAAGCTCTACGGAGGCAGCCATGTTCTTCCGGTCTATGGGCTGCCGTGGGACAAAAAGCACTACGTGGCATACGTGACATTGTCATAGCTTCTTGAATCTTGACACATACCGCCTGCCGTAGTTTCAACAGGTTGCAACGCACATTTGAAAACGTGAGGCGCTAGAGAGCAGTCTTCGTTTGAATGCAAAATAAAATGTAACCACTAGATGGGAGTAAAAAATGACAGCGTACCATTAAGGCCAAGAAGAAAAAAAGATGAGTGAGAATATACAGTAATCAAGTGTTTGTAAATGGCCAAAATGCAAGCTGTTGTTGGTTTCAAGGCGTGCGTTTTTAAATGACTTCAGTCTGTTCTTGAGATGCCCTTGCCTAAATGTATTTTTCTTTTGTATTTCAAAACTGTAAAAAAGAAAAGAAAAACATTCCTGTTTTTCGTAGGACCCCTAATAATAATAACTAATACAATAGTGTTCTTCGTTAAAAACCCACAAAAAAAGGTGGATTTGGAATTTCTAGACACAATCCACATTAATGCAAGCATTAGCCAAACAACAAACAATGGGAAATAATAATACAAAACTGGTCAGACTTGGGGATTCCTACCTAAGCATGACATCAGACCCCTGTACAGCCAGGGCCAGCTGATCTTTCCTGATCTTCTGTTGCACCATGAGCTCATGCGCCCTAGTCCACCTGTAGCATACCGGTATGTAAAAAACAAACAAAAGGAAAACATCACAATTTTGGGGAAGTTAGGCATATGGAGACTTAATAAGCAGAGGTAAGTGTATGGCATGGGCTCAGGAGTTGGAGACACCTCTACTAAATTACTCAATAGTAAAACTAATTTGTTCAGATACACACCATTCCACCATGAGGGGGAGCTTCTCCTCTATTGTCCTAGAGGAGTCGATCTCTATGGGGTAGTATTTGTCGAGCAAGTCCTTCAGCTAAGGGAAAAATAAGAATAAATAACAATTTAATCAAGAATAAATAATCATCACATCAAGGTTTCAACTGTGAATCGTGGTATCGGAAATAATAGAGGCTGCATTCGGTTCTTATT
Source organism: Gadiculus argenteus (assembly GCA_900302595.1). Taxonomy (NCBI): domain Eukaryota; kingdom Metazoa; phylum Chordata; class Actinopteri; order Gadiformes; family Gadidae; genus Gadiculus; species Gadiculus argenteus. The sequence continues at coordinate 10,974 of OMLJ01113938.1, forward strand.
TTGTTTAATGGTGTTAGTAATGTATAGCCTGGGAACCAGACGAATCTTGAGCTCTAGAGATTTCCAGTGAAACTGGCAATATACACACGTAGAAATATGTTGAATCCCTAGAGAAATAATGAGCACCGTACCTTTTTTTTGCATTCAGCAGAAATAATTTGGCTGATTTCCAAAATATCTGCCCAAAAAATAGTAAATGATGTCAATATCACAACTGTGTTGGAGCTACCACGCCAAATACAGGTCCATTAAAATGTAAACAATGGGACTTACTGTGAGAGGTAGGACAACGCTTTCCATTGTGTGCAAATCTTGTTAACGTCATGTCGAAGTCTGAAATCACCTACAAACCATTATGCATACATTACCTAACATGATCAATATATTGTCGCCAAATTCGGAATGATTTACACATGGATTTTGTACCTGCATGGTGTTCAATCCTGCTTTCTGCATGCCGTGGAGGATATCCTCGACTCTCTGAGGGTCCCTCATGCACACCGAAGATTTACCCAACGCTGGAATCTAAAGAACATTTCAAGGTCCCGTTTGTGAGTAAAGTGTAACCCAAACATCACATGACTAAGCCAAAATATACTGCATGGCATCTTTGTGTATCTAATTTGTCCCTACAGCCGCATTGTACTCGTAGATGACAAGATGTTACTATTGAGAAAAAACTAAAATATTGGCGTTAGCTCTGCCTTGACGATAACAGCATAACAAAGCACATGTCATCCCGTATAAACTTATTGTATCACACTACTATACATCTTATCTTACATAATATATATATATATATATATATATCTTATATCTTATATAATACCTGTACCCTTATTTACGGTGCAGAACAAATTAAGCTAGGCTAGCCCCTTTCAAATAGATCAAGTAGATTAAGTATAGTTTTTTTTTTGCAAAACACACAATTAAACTGACTAAATGAACTTACCATTTTACACGTTATCGAACGTTGCATCAATTGCAAGATTAGTTGTGTAGGTACACGATAAGTGTTGATCCGTAAAGTGACTGCAGCGAGGCTACTTGTATAAAGGCAGCGCTCCTCCCCGGATCCCCTGACGGCTGCATGCGCTTCCTGGATCTAGCGCAACCAGTCCGACCGTAGATGCCAGTGTGTACGTAAGCATATCGTAAGAATATTTGCCATTTGACTTGTAAAAAGAACTTTATTTGCAAGTGATGACATTCACATTTACATTAAATGCAAGGACAAAATGTCAGCCTATGACATGCAAAGCAAAATGTAAAGCTTGTTTTGCCATAAAATTGGTCAAAAAATAGGACATTATTAATTTCTGCCTTGCCTGATCTTTGTATTAAGACGATTGGATGGAGAGGACAAAGGATAAATACGGATACCAATACAGCAAGACACCCCTTTTCATAAAAGAGTTGTAGCCTACTCTTTATTAAAGTCTTGCATTTTAATCATCACAACTATTTTCTCCGTGGAGGGGGTAGTTCAGGGGTGGGCAAGGGGAGAGCATTTCACCATCTCTAAATACATGTAGAACAGAATATAATATTTTGGTATACATTTTCTTAACATTTTACAACACGTTACATGGAAAAGTGCCAATAAGCATTAAGTGTGGTGAAAGGAAATCCCAACTGATTGGTTGGAAACATTAAGTACAATCGCCTCGTCTCAAGGGAAAAAAAACAGAATGGCCCGAGTCACATTGAGAACAGCAGCTGACTGAAGCGTACCTCTATATACCTCGCATTTTATAGGATAATATGTCTAAAAGTGCACTACTTAACAGGCTGTTGCAACGTTTGCAAAAATATGAACATACACCCACACAGATTTTTTCTTCTCAACTCAGGAATGGGACAAGCATATCAATAAGGAATGATTGATGCAACATTACCAAAACATTTTAGGATTATTCAGTTCTGGGCAAAAAACGATATGGGAAAAAAGCTTATATGCAAGTTGTGTGTTTGTTCCACTTGATTTTAGAATTTCCTTAAAAAAATACAGATACAGATACAGATAATTGCAATACAGATAAGAGGTATTATTTTACAAACTCCATACAGCTTTTGTATGTAAGCAACAGCAGTCCAAAAAAAGCATGAAGGGCCAGAGTACCAGCCTTTTTTTCATTCCATTGACTTGAAAATGTTGTTATTTTTTTCAAACTAGCAGCAAAACATAATCTAAGCAGAACATATTCAAACAGAGCAACATTTATATGTAACTTATGGTATCTGAAACTTAAGAAGATGCTACTCAATATTATGACCGATCAACTTGCACAATGCGATTGTCAGTGTCACCATGGAATCTGACTTAATTCATATACAAATTGGACTGAAAGGATTTGAACACAGGAACACAGACACTGCCGTTGACGCTACACCTCTTCTTGCACACCCAATCAAATAAAGGAATGTAAAATATCCATACAAACGTATACATTAACACAAGTATTTACTATGTATGTACATAAACCTCTGCGCTCGCCAACGCCTGACTCATGAGGGCAGAGGCCATTGGTTATTGTATAACACTCTTATCCACATGTATTAACAATCAGCGCATCCTCCTGCAGACAAACAGCAGGTCAGCCAAGGGTCTTTAACACAACACAACACAGCTTGAGAGCCGATGGAATGATGGGAGTTTAATGGGATCACATCCAATGAAGGTGCAACACTGATACCATACTGCAACATGTAATGAGTGGGAGACGATGAGGATGTTGGCCATAGAATAGGTCTTGATGTGGCTGTGGAGGGTTTGTTCCGGTTCTACCCCGGGGCTGGATGGAATGGGAAAGAGAGGAAAGGAAGCCCCTCAGCACTCAATCTGGGACTGTAGCTGCCTGCGAAGGGTGAGTGTGCGTCGGTGGAGCTGCTGCATTTGCTGCATGCGATCCCGCTGGCGTGCCAGGTTCTGGGGCATGGGGTAGCGCTGGCAGCCATACAGGAAGCGGTAAGGGATGCGTACATGGCATGCCGTGGCGCGACAGCGTGGCTGGGGCATGGGGGGCAGCAGCATCCAGCGCTTGCGCTCGGCACAGTAGCGGTACGCCTCCTTGCGGTACTGCTTGTCCACGTCGTCGCTGTTCTTCCAGCCGCCGATGATGAACACGTCCTCGTCAAAGTGGCAGATGGCAGCGCCCTCGATGCTGGTGACCTCCGGCGGAAGGCTCTCAAGAATGTCGTCAGAGATGCGCACGCTAATCTTCTGCCGCGCCACCTCGTCCCGCACGGCGTAGCTCTTAGGGCAGCAGGAGGCTGTGTGGTAGAAGTTGGTGGAGGCCACAGCCATCTGAAAGATGCAGTAGTTGTCAATGAGCGGCAGCGAGTCCACGTCCTGCCACTGTCGGCTCTCTGTGTCATAGCGCGTGGTCACCGTCTTCAGGCCGTCGTCGTTGTCCGTGTCGACAGGCGTGCGTGCTGTCACGTACACGTAGCGGTCCTCCACGCTCACTGCCTTCACGTCTCGCAGGATCTTGGGCGCGGACTCCAGGTTGTGCCACTTGTCCGGCTCAGGCTCGTATACACTCACGTCCTTGAAACCTGGGCTGAAGTTGCCATGGCCACCAATGCTGTAGAGGATGTCTTTAATGCACGTGAGGCCGAACGAGTGCTTGCGCGTGGTCAGGTTGCTCACCTGTTCCCAAGTGTTGCGGTTGGGGTTGTAACGCTCCACTGTCTTGGCGAAGCCTGGCTCCATGGAGCCAGCCACGTACACATGGGACTCGGTGGCAGCAATTGCGTGGCCGTCCAAGTGGTTGTGGATGTGCGGCAGGTTCACCCAGCGGTCCTCGTAAATAAAGTAGCCCACACACTCACTGAGGTAGTCCCCGCCCTCAGAAACCCCACCCACCACCATGATCACGTCCATGTTCTGGCCGAAGCGAGGTTGGAAGGCAGCCATGTGTGAAGACCACAACTCCATGTCAGCTGACTTTAGGTTCTCAAAGCGGATGGCGTGGCCCTCCACGGCCTCTGACACCAGGCGGAGACAGGCCTCGTTGGCAGCCACCAGGCGCTCCGTCTTCACCACCCGGGTCAGGTAGGTGGGCTTGATCTGGGGCAGGCGCAGCAGACAGAACAGCTCCTCAAAGTAGCGGCCCCGATCCTCAGAGTTCTTCTCCACCCACTTGACCACCGCCTCGAAGAGCACCTCCTCAGAGTCCACCGTGATCTCTGCGTCAGACAGCCAGTCCCGGACCAGATGGAATGGCAGTGTGTAGAACTCATCGTCCTGGATGACCTTGTGGAAGTTGCGGCGAATCATGTCAGCGGCCCTCAGAGCTAACTGGTCAAGAGTGTACATGTGGGCTAGACTATGGACTGCCACACAATTGGTCAGGCTCAGCTTCTTCTTCAGAAACTCTCCACAAAAGTCCTTCAACTGCACTAGAAGGAACCTATTAAAGAGAACGGGTTTTTTTTTACAGTTCATATTATGCCAGCGTCATGGGACACATGGACACAACATTGGTAGCTATGGTAGCTAAACAAAACAGGCAAAGCATGGCAACCAAATGTAAATGTTAATGAGACATAAGATTTGGCCTCAAAAAAAAAAAAAAAAAAAAAGCAAATTCACAACGAGTATATTAACACAATAATCTGAATCATAAACATACCTGTCAGCTTGCTCCAACACTTCATGTACATTGCAGGTGCTGACGCGTATTTCACCAGTGTACATATACTGAATGACACTCTCCACCGTCTCTGGATCTGGCCCAAGTTCTGAGCTCCATTCTTTCATCTCAACTCGTCCAGACACGGATTCGGAGAATTGTCCCCCCAACAAGGGGGTGAAATAGTCCGTTGCCGCAGCCAATACAGAGCGGTGGGCTGAATACTCGCAGCTCTGGACATTCCCGGTTGCTGCCCCACTGCTGAAGGCCAGCGTCACGTCGCAGAAAAGCCCCTGCTTTCTCTGCTCGTTCTGCCGGCGAGACAGCTCTGAGCAGTGGGAGGCGGAGGTGAAATCCTCGGCCTCTTCCGTTTCCCCGTCTCCAGCAATGGCGCTGGGTGTACTGGTGCTGCTACCGTTCCGGACAGAATCATCCGGGCTGGGAGCTGCAGCTGCCATTCTTTCGAAGGACGGAAGAAATCTTAATTTCAGAAAACTATTGTAGGAAAGAACGCTACATACGCAGACACACATACGTGGACTCAAAACATGGATCAAATATAAAGTCAGGTTCGCATTCGATGAGTCGATGTAGATATGGGCAGAGACATTTAAGCAGGAAATCAACAAACATAATGTATCTTACAATTTATCAATAAAATGTGACAAGCGAGGTCTAATACAATACAAAATAATATGCGAGATTATTAATACTGCTCATTCCTCAAATACATTATGAATGCACTTTAAGCCGTTGCTGATGTCGTTTAGAAACGTATATCTTGGTTGTTTCAGTATCTGCCAGGAGGCGAACTTTTTTTTAATTATTATTTGGGTTATTTGGGTTATAACAAAAATAAAAAAACAAGAAAAAGGGAAGAAAACGTATTGCTAGTTCTGATTCTTAAACTTGAATATTTAATTGAAACTGGAATTATATTGAATAATAAGAAATATAATAACAATCATTATTATCACAGAAATGTATTATACAAAATACAATAGTTCTCAGCGTTAATTTTGAAGAAGGTCGAATACTAAACTAACTTCATTTAGGTAAACAGGTATCCGTCTGACATGCGCAGTATGCGAAAGGCGTTACCTCACCTATGACGACAATACTCGGTTGTCGGCTCAGCGCTTCTCTGCTGACGTCCCGGTTGTTATGGTGTGTTCCAGATGCTTCGGACACCGGACTTCCGAGTTGCGTTCCCGTTCGTCTTTGTGATGGCCATTGGCTAGTCGTTGTTATGTATTGTGAGATGATGATGAGAGATGGAGACAACTTTACATTGTATTGCATGTACAACAAGACCGTGCAATGCATAAATTGTTGACCGGAATAAAATAGCAATGTAATCAAGTGTGTAAGATCATTTAAAATCGACATTAGAATGACCAACGTAGTACAAATACAAAGAAAACTAGAATGCATTTACCAGTAAATGCTGAATGTGAGTTGGCAGTGTGAAAGTGAAGAAAACAAATGAGAAAAATGATCCTAATCCTATTCAATATGTTTGTCTTCACCTCAGTCATGATCCTAATCCTATTGATAATTATGATACAAGAAATAAACTCAAATATTAATTTATTTTTTTGTTTATTAAATAACATGTCAACCAGACATAATTTGTTATGTCTGGTTGCATTATCAGGGAAAACATTTACAGGGCTCCAGACTAACTTTTTTCACCAGGAGCACAGTGGCCCCTTACTGAAATTTTTAGGGGCGCTTTAATGGCAGATTTTCGGATTTTCGTTAAGTCACTTAGCTACCATTCCAGTTGCAATGTGCACAGCAGAAGGTTTCTGTTACTCGTGTCCAATGGCTAGCACTTATCCATATCATCAATTACGACGAAATTACTCACGGACTCCAGAATACGTTTGAAGGCTTTATCTTCAACATTCGGCAAAAACACGTGGCAAAAACATCATTCTTCATACAACAAAGTACAATTCCTTTGATTTGATATCGGATCCTAGTAACGTCCCTGGACTACGGTCAAAAAGTTGTGTGCTTCCACTCTGCATGAACACTGCATTACAACTGACTAACCA
>OMLJ01113941.1:0-13805 GCA_900302595.1 Gadiculus argenteus
CCTGGAGAGGTCGCAGGCAGTGCTGCAGGGGTGGTCGACGTCCTCCAGGACGTGTGCGGCCCCAAGACACCTGGGGCACTCCCTGTGCCCATCGCTGGCACTCATGGAGGCGCTGCAGATCCTGCAGCAGTGTGAAGCCATCGCAGGCCCACCTAGGCGGTGTTGATGCTTGGATCCCTCCTCGATTCGTCCACCAGGGTATTCCCGTGGCCCGCACCAGCGCACGAATGCACCTAGCAGGCGCACACTAGCCCCACCGTCTGCGAACAGAGGTCTAGGGTGCCACAGAACCAGAGAGGTGGCCCGCACCAGCGCACGAATGCACCTAGCAGGCGCACACTAGCCCCACCAGCTGCGGACAGGGGTATAGGGCGTGGCAGGGGAGGCGACACAGAGGAGCACTGCAGCGATCAAACAAGAAGCACACAGTAACAGCACAAATAAAGCCAAAAAACAGGCTATACAACAACAGAGAACACCCCAGAAATAAATCCAGGTACACTCAAACAATAAACCACTGCACAAGCAGGCTATAGTAACAGAAAATATTACAGCAACGTGACTATTTACCGTGCTACAATAAATAATAAACAACAAACTAGCGCTAGGTGGCCTGCAGCAAACTGACAGGCCAACACAAAATCCGGCTGCACAATGCAGTAACACACAAAAGATAACAGGCAGATTACGAAAAACTTCGGCTGCCGACAATAAAGCACAGAAGACCGCACGGCGGCCCACACCAGTGCGCGCACGCACCTAGTGGGCTCGCACAAAGCCCACGGCTGCGAACAGGCGTCTAGGCACAGTATAAACAAACAAATAACCCGGAAACTAGCGCTCAAAACAGCAATCTAAGCTAAACAAAGATCTAGCTTAGCTGAAAGAAAAACACAACTCCAATCCTCTGGGGCAAATAATATGCACCCGTACCCGCAGGTAGCGAATTACGTAAGTGATGTCTTACCTTAAGTCTCGAAGTCTCTTCAATACTCACCTTAGGTCTCTGAGGCGAGAAGGAGAAAGAGACTGACCCGGGAGCATTCTCTGCTGTTTATTGACGCAGGTCGTTCTGCTTCCGGAGGTCATGGACATGACGATTTTGACATATGGTCTCGGTGATAGGCAGAACGAAGGTGATCATTCCTTTTTAGACCGTAGTGACGGTCAGAGTGAGGTCGAAACAGATACAGCAGAGCAGAAACAAAATCTGAAATTCAAAAGCATTGAGAGGTTATCACACCCGAGCCACTGCAGTAGGGCCACTGTTCATCAAGGTCATATGAGAGACCATCCATCTCTGTGGCTCCGTTCCAGAAGATGCATTTCTGTGCATTCTGCACCGACTCCATTATAATCTTACAACACCTGGGTGATAAGGTTAAGTTGCCCCTCCCCCCTCACTATGTCGACATCGCAACCCTCTCTCCATGAGGGCTTAATCACCATCACTTCTTCCTTTTCGCTACCAGCCCCTATCTCGCCCCTATGTAATATGGGTGAGCCAGAGATAGAAAAACCCAACCATGTTGATGAAATAAAGTTCTGAAATTCCACAGAACAGCCCGGTTTTGAGGAACCAGCATTTCCTCTAATCATTCTTATGAAGAACGTAATGCACTGCCGCACAACGGCGCTGGATAAGTCATAAGACTCAAGTAATGTTTATCATGTAGAAAGTTAGAGCATAATCATAGATACTCAACCGATGTAATCTACCTGAAGATTGAAATCAGGGGGCCATAATGGTATGTTATCAATGGTAACGATCAGGCAATGGGGTGAAGAACGTGAGAAGGAAGGATGGGGAATAAATGAGGGAGTGCCATTGGCCTGTTCACGTCTTAACAGAACGTCTGTGTCGTCAACTTCTCTCGCAAGTCCAATTTCAGTGTTTCCTCAAAAATGGTTTTATTTTATTTTTTAATTCATTTACTTTTTTAATTAATCCTGGATATTTAGCTAACCGTCCCTTAAGTTTGATATCTGAACACTATGAATACTATTTCTATGAACATCTATTTCCCTTTGATTTCATTGCTGTGGAGTATAGTGATTTGTTGATATTTTGCCCTTTTTTATCATAAATCTTTCTAGATTATTTTTTACAAAGATCTCCTTTAACTAAACGCATTAATGATCATTATCAGATCATTTCGAGAGGGGGGCACTTTTTCAATCAATGCGAAATTGGCAAAGTGATACGAGTTGTCACAGTACGCGCTGGAAATGAATCCAGAATGAATGTTTTGTTTATTTGACAATAATGGGAGGTCTGGCCTACAAGCCTTTTTAAGCAATGACTGTTGGCTGTCGCTATTGATTGTCAATCAATTGCTAAAATAAGCTTAGTTTTGAGAGAATTACTACTAGAATTATTGCTTGGCTGAAATTGACCAATGGCATTCTGCTAGTCTTTGCTGTAATGGTGTGTGTGTGTGTTGAGAATGACTTTGGGAGCTCGGAATGCAATTGTGTCAGCTACAAAACCCTCACTCCACTTAATCGTTCCTGCTTACTGTGTGCTTTGTTATACCCCTAGAAAACTAGGCTTCATGAGTAATCAGCTAAAAAAGGCAAGAAAAAGCCATTCGGCAAACCAAGTCTCCCAGAATGCAGTAAAACAGAGCTGTCAAAATGATAATTAATAGGAGGTGGGGGAGAAGTGAAATAAATGCATGGAAAGAAAAATGGATAAAAAAACATTTTATTTAGGGTATTGGGATTCATCGGTTCTATGACTATGAGTCAGGACAGGAGTAGAGCATTTAAACACACACACACACACACACACACACACACACACACACACACACACACACACACACACACACACACACACACACACACACACACACACACACACACACTTCTTTGTTTACACGTCTTTGTTTAATGCCACTGCAGCAGAGCAAGGGCATTAAACAAAGACAGAAGTTTGTTTATGAGCGGCACTCTGATAAAACTGGTTCAACGAGAGTTCGGAGGGTTCATGCTGCTGTCTTTTTCTTCCTTTCCACTACCTTGCCGGCAGCAAGACAAACACATTTTTCAAGGAAACCACGCTGGCCTTCTTCCTACTCTGTTTCCAACACTGCAAAAATGCCTGATGATCAGCTCTTTTGGAGAGCGATCTCTGCGTGGTGTCCTCCTTTTAGCACGGCTATGTGGGAAAGCGTAGGTCATGATCCACCACTGTATTTTCCTCAGTAATGTGTTGCTTGTTTTTTTTTTGCCAGAGCCAACGATGGCTCCTTCTAGGCAGGGGCCGCCTTCTTTAAAAGAAAAACCTGGATATATCAAGCATTTTAAGAAGGATCTTGTTTGAAAATATAATCAAACAAGTAGGGATGCATCTGCGTCTGTGGATGGACTCAGGAGTGATCCCCATGCCCCCTCTGTGACGAGATCATCCAATTAGTCTAAATGTACGCTCAATTTATGAGAACAAACTCTTGCCTGTCTCGTCAAATTACGCGCGCTAAGGTGACACCTGACGACGAGAATGTGGAACTTAACTTATTCATTCCTCAGTAACATGGACAAATACTCTTCAAACTGTTGTTAACATTAGAAGGAATGTTAAGCCGTGGGACTGCCAAAAGCCCCAAAAAGGTATTCTGGCCTGTGATAGCAAAAGAACATATGGTTCACTTTGAAGTGTAAGTTACTTTACAAAATACAGGCATCCACTAGGTTTAATAACCTTCCATCTCCTGTTGTGTAAGCTCTTGGTTAATTAAGCCTGCTGGTCTCCAGACTGCCACTAAACGGGTGTGTACCACACCTCCTAACTGCATAGCCTAGTGTGATATGGATGTTGAATTGAGTCACGTCTGCGCTAGTGTCTCTTATGAAGTGGTTCTATTCATATGCAGTCGGGGACTTGAGCGTTGACTTTGGACATATGGGCTGAAGCTAGAACGCATAAAAAGCTGACATTGTAAGTTCACACTCCGCGAGTTGGTTTCTGAGCATGGAATTGTGTTGAGCTAATCAGTTGCTATTGCACCACTGGAGCTGCCAATGTCCTCACAATGTTAGGAAATCTGTAGTTTAGTGTTTTGTTCATAGTCCAGCATACTCACTCTAGCTGCTGGTCATTTTTTAGTGTTATACTAAATATAGTTAAAGTTATCAGATGGTTAGGCAGACACTAAGGTAAAACCACCAGTCTACCTCTATGAATCCCACTTCTAATGAATGCACAAGGCTACTGGTACATATAAACAGTGTTATGTCTTATGTACAGTATAATGTACAGTATAACCACCCATGCACACAAGTGTATCTAATGCTAGAATTGCCAAATATTGAACATGAAACTAAGTTACTGGACTGTGCCAACAATATTGTAAAAAAAAAAAGTATAGGAGTGCTCGTCTTTCACCCAGCGGCCCACACTGTGCCATACTTGTTTTTTGTTTTTTTGTTTATTACAGTTTCTTAAAACATAAACGCCATCTGTGTTCAAGATCTTATCCCCTCACAAAATGTGTAACTGAGTTATGTTATGTGTATGCTCGCAGATGGTAAGATGAAGGTGGCTTAGAAGAGGCAGGGAAGGAGGTAGGAGAGGAGGTAGGAGAGGAGTTAGACAGGAGAGGAGGTAGGAGAGGAGTTGGAGACAGAGGAGGAGGTAGGAGAGGAAGTAGAGGCAGGGGAGGAGGTAGGAGAGGAAGTAGAGACAGGGGAGGAGGTAGGAGAGGAAGTAGAGGCAGGGGAGGAGGTAGGAGAGGAAGTAGAGGAGGTAGGAGAGGAAGTGGAGACAGGGGAGGATGTAGGAGAGGAAGTGGAGACAGGGGAGGACGTAGGAGAGGAAGTGGAGACAGGGGAGGAGGTAGGAAAGGAAGTGGAGACAGGGGAGGAGGTAGGAGAGGAAGTAGAGGCAGGGTAGGAGAGGAAGTAGAGGCAGTGGAGGAGGTAGGGGGAAGGGAAGGAGAGGAGCTAAGGGAAGAGGAATGAGAGGAAGAGGTAACTGAGGAGGAAGGAGAGGAGGAGGTAAAGTAGGTGGAAGGAAAGGAGGTAGGGGAGGAAGCAGTAGGAGGTAGAACAGAACGTAGAAGAATTGGCATGGGACCAGGAAGTAGGAGAGGAGGTAGGGGGGAGGTAGAGGAAGGAGGTTACAGAAGGAGGTGGGGAAGGACATAACTGAGGAGGCAGAATAGAAGGTGGGTTAGGAGGTAGGGGAGGACTACAGGCTGTGGATGGAGCCTAGATTCACCTGGTCGATGGGGCGGCAGACTCAAAGTGTACCACACGGCACCGTCGCTCAAACAGGGTTTTGCCTTTCAGCTTTAAAAAAAAACTATGTATAGACAATGTGTTCACTAACACAACACAAGACATGGAATGAGAGCAAGTGTGACCTGTTTTCTAAGCCGGTGGTGGAGCTTGGGCAAAAGATGCCCAAGGTGAACATCAACAGTGTTGATCCTTATCGCAGAACGGTGGCTGGTCGCTCTGCTCTACTCACAGCTCACGTTGAAACCTGTCAAACCCTGTGATGCAGTTCACACATGCAATAACGGAATTGCACAGAGGCCAATTTCTTCCCGCTGGTTGAAATCAATTATTTCTGACAGAGTCCCCAGCGTCCCTATGGAGTATATGGAATGAGCCACGCGGAACACGAGAACATCAACCACTCCCGTGACCCCAGTATGTAAAACCCTATGTAAAGTGCTATGAATCAAAATAATTCTGCTATTGTTATTATTATGGATATAATGGTTTTCGTACCCTCTGGTCCAGAAGGGAGAATGAGAAGGGATCCCAAGGGGACCCTAAAGGTTTATGATACTTAGCGCGGTGAATAATTCATTCATACATTCCGAATAGGCCAGGATTTATTAAATGCTGAACAGTGCTACACCATGCACCTATCATTATTCACTGTCAACAATATGCAATATGCACATTAGCTCAGGGTGTGAATCGTCCATGCAGATGGCTTTCCCCAGTGCTTGAACACCAAGGTATAAGCTGTTGACGGTTTGTTCACCGTAACATGATTTATTTATTCCTTCATTTATTATTCTATTCATTCACTTTTTGAGGAAATACCACAATGGATGTAATAAACATGTAAATTAAAGTCTTATTTAAAGAGACGGGGGACCTGATCTGAGCTCTTCAATATTAAAGGGGCGCTTTGTGGTTTGATACTTAGCTGTTAAAATGAGCTGAAATGTATACCCTAGACAATGCAAAAAATATTCTATTATGTTGTTAAATAATGTTAATTTCTGAGCTTAGCTTTCTCAGTCTATAGTTAAATGTGCCATAAATGTCGCCATAAATAACATTGTGCGATTCTACATCATCAAATATATATTTACAATTGTTTATCCCGAATAAAAATAATGATTTGGCATCTTGCATAATTTCCTTCATCATAAATCATTTTGTGATTTATCTTTATATGTCTGACAATATTCAGGCCACTAGCCTGTGTAGCATGCACGGTCTTCCCTGCCAAGCTTAGCTTAGCTTAGCCCCCCTAACCCTAGCCAGAAACAGCTTACATTAAAATATTGCATGAGTTTCGATGGATCACTGCCACCCCTCCATTAAAAAAAAAAAAAAAAAACATTCAGCAAAAAGAAAATGACCTGGCCTGTCTAGCAATGTTCTTATGTTCCTCTGTGAAGCTGAAAATCTGCCATTCAACTGTGGATAAAAATGGAAAGGTGGGAAGTGAAAACTTCAGCAGACTTCATAAACCCTGGAGAGAAACAGTGTTTGAACTACAGAGCAGGAGGAGCCCATCCCTCTGGCAGGGGTCAGCCGGGGTGGGGACGGGGCTGTCCGAGGCGGAGGCCCCAGGAGAGAGGGGAGGTGGATGAGATCCAGCTCTGAGAGACTGAGGGCCCTCTGGGGGGCGGGGGGGCTGTCTCGCCTGACACACCTCTCCAAGCCCATGTGGACTGCCCGGGGCAGGACCCCCTTGAACCTGGTCAGACCGGGCGGCGGGGGGTAATGGGTTTCATCTGTAAGCGGGAGAATGGAGTGGATAAGGGGTCGGAGTCGGTACACAAGGTACTGGTTCGATCCCTAAGGTTGTGGAGGGCATGCTAGTGCATATTCTTGAGCCCTTACCATTAAAGAACAGTAAATGCAGTAATAAACATTGTATAGCCTAAGGATGGGTTAGGGTTAACCCCAACCCTATTAAATAATGTATGAATGAATACCTTTTCTACCTAAGGTATTTAGTAACGTTATAAAGGTTACGTTTAACTAATGTGTCATAATGAAACACCATCAGTAAACATGAATACCATTAGTAATTGGTTACTGGAAGTAGGAGGTAGGACAGGAGGTAGCTGGGAGGTAGAGGAAGCAAGGGAGGAGTTGGGTCAGGAGGTTACAGAAGGAGGTGGGGAAGGACATAAGTGAGGAGGCAGAATAGAAGGTGGGTTAGGAGGTAGGGGAGGACTACAGGCTGTGGATGGAGCCTAGATTCACCTGGTCGAAGGGGCGGCAGACTTAAAGTGTACTGCACGTAACCGTCGCTCAGACAGGGTTTTGCCTTTCAGCTTTTACAAAAAACTATGTATAGATGACGATGTATTCACTAACACAACACAATACATGGAATGAAAGAGCAAATGTTAATTAATGCATTAACTCACGTATGTATGAATGTATCCTTATTGTTAGGTGTTACCAACGTGATGATACATTCTTCTATCGTGAATAAAAATGTGAAACGCTGAGCTGCTGTGCACCCCTCTCAGTGACTTGTTGCCTCAGCTCTCCAACCTAAGCTCAAAGAAATCTCAATCTCAAAGAAACACATCAAAACAAAATCATACTCTACCAGTCCAGAACACACTGTTTTAATACATCTAAAAATGAAGCGCTACCCGGGTGTCTACATAATAACACACATATTCTTGGTTGTGAATTATCCTTTGCTGCAGGAGATTGTGACAAACAAGAGGAATGATGGAGGTTGCATTCACCCACCACCCCCTCCAGGGAGCCAGGGGTGTGTGGACTCATGGCTGCACATCGCTCAGCCTCAGGATGGCCGTTGATGGGGTGCTGAACCACAAGTCAGCTACTGAGGGATAACTGAACTACTAAACTACAGACAGGGCGTTTAATACAGACTACTAAACTACAGACAGGGTGTATAATACAGACTACTAAACTACAGACAGGGTGTATAATACAGACTACTAAACTACAGACTACAGGGTGTATAATCAAAGTCCTTCTAGACAAGTCCTCTCACTTGTGGCCATATTGGCAACGCCTGGCAGCTAATTCTGGCAGCTATTTGGTCTTAACAAGACCAGGGCCCTCTCTAAATGACTAGGGAGAGAGCTGTATCTCTATTTTCCTGAGGTCTAAGGGGCATAAAAATCACATTTGAAATCATGATGAAAAAAGACTAAAATCGCTGAAAGGGTTTGGTGGTTTTGTATAAAATTAACGGTTTAAAAGCCCTTTTTCTTACATGTAATCTTAGACTGTGCATGCGCAATGCTTCACGACAGTTTTCATTTACGGCATAACACCGGCACTGACAGCGAGACGTCATCGCTCACCATCAGCTATCCCAGATCATGCCGCAATTTTGGATAAAGCAAGAGATGAACAACATAACTTTAACCTCGCCTGTATCTGAGTTGGTATTGACTCCAGCTGCTGGTTCTTCCCTCCTGATTGAAAATAATTTACAAGTGTTGCAAAAAGTGTGACCGCGTAGGACCTGCAAAATGATTGGAGCAACAGCACCGGAAGAGGCGGGACATGTGCAAACAACTGCCATCTTGGCGTTACGAAGTCTCCCCATCCATTTCAATGGGGGATTTTTTCTGTGATGTGTCTCCTCCTTCTATAGTGTCTCTGGTATAATACAGACTGGTAAACTACAGACAGGGTGTAAATACAGACTACTAAACTACAGACAGGGTGTAAATACAGACTGCTAAACTACAGACAGGGTGTAAATACAGACTACTAAACTACAGAAGGGGTGTTTAATACAGACTACTAAACTACAGACGGGGTGTTTAATACAGACTACTTATCTACAGATGGGGTGTTTAATACAGACTACTAAACTACAGACAGGGTGTTTAATACAGACTACTAAACTACAGACAGGGTGTAGATACAGACTACTAATCTACAGACGGGGTGTTTAATACAGACTACTTATCTACAGATGGGGTGTATAATACAGACTACTAAACTACAGGCGGGGTGTATAATACAGACTACTAAACTACAGACGGGGTGTTTAATACAGACTACTTATCTACAGATGGGGTGTATAATACAGACTACTAAACTACAGATGGGGTGTTTAATACTGACTACTTGTCTACAGATGGGGTGTTTAATACAGACTACTTATCTACAGACGGGGTGTTTAATACGACGAGTAAACTACTAAACAACACTGTTTGTTGGAGCCATATAGGCCTACTGTAGGCAGAAAGTTTGCAATTTCAACGAGCAATTTATTAATTACATTTAGATTTGCATACATTTTGTACCTATTAATTATATTTGCATACATTTTGAATACAAGTTTAATTAGGATAATTAGGATAATTAATCTTGTATGAAATGTATGCAAATCAAATTAATGTATGTATGAGAGTATGAGAGTATTGAATTGTACTGCACTAGATTCATTTTGATATCAGGTGTTGGCCTGTTTCGTCCCCTCCTTTTTGGTACCTGTGACGGGGAGGCTGGGGGGTTTGGCTGGCTCCCGCCAGAGCTGGCAGGAGATGCCGTGCCCGTGCGGTTCATTTTCAATCACGTTGACTCGTTTACATATTTGATTTACGCGTTCTGTTATCTTATTCCTTATTTGAATTTAGTTTGAGGGCCTTCGACGCACCCAAACCGTTTTTATTTGACTTTTCGTTCGCTTGCTTCTACACATTTGTTATCGTACCCCTACACGCTCAAATCACAATCAGACATGTGAGTCGCGAGTTCCCCCCGACCTCACCCCCTTCCCTCCCAGCCTGGTCTCACGCCATATCGTGCTCATGCGCACAAACGTCATTAATCTATTGAATCGTGTCCCAGAGCACGATAGTCTGACTTTTTTCGTGCTACACAGAACGATATGTAAATGAATGGGAGCGTTTCTCAGCCTTTTTCGTGCAGCACAGAACGAAATGTAAAGCAATGCATTTTGAACGGGAGCGTTTCTCCGACGTAACCCAACCCTAAACCCTAACCGTAACCATAACCGTAACCATAACCCTATTCAAAATGCATTGGTTTACAGTTCGTTCTGTGTATGACGAAAAAAGTCGGTGTAACCCTGTTGAAAATGCATTTGTTTACATTTTGTTCTGTGTAGCATGAAAAAAGTCTGAAAATCGTGTTCTGGGACACGATTCATAGATGAATAACGTTTGTGCACATGAGCACAATATGGTGTGATATTGTGTTGATATGCCATAAATTGGATCAAAAGTATTTACTGTTTTATATACAGACTACTGAAATACTAAGCTGCAGACACATGTCTTAAATACTGACTACTTAATTAGTATCTAGACAGTGTGTCTAGATTCTGACTCTTTTTTTTTTTTTAAGTTGTATTGAATTATCCATTTGTAATATATTCTAACTATGGCTTCTGAATAACCAAAGGCACAAGGTATTTAAGGGGACCACATTGTACCGGGGGGGAGGTCATTTCAAACCAATTAGCCAGTTACAAGTCAATCTTTGTGTCATCACGAGTGAGTGTGTCTGTCTGGAGGGAGGTGATTGATGGACTGTACCAACTGTTGCTGTGGCTGTAGTTCATCTGTCCATCATAAATCTGTGTGGACGCTCACACCTGTCAACATCACACAAGGGATGTATTCTGAGAATGTTTGTCATGGCTCCCTGTAGCTATGGCAATAGCCTGACTATTGCCAGACCAAGCTCAATCGTAGATTGCACGTTGGTCCGGGGAAGCTGCTGTCATTTTCTTCAGCACAAGAGGCGTGATCAACGGGCCTAGTTCAAATGACTGTACGCAATTGGCTGCTTGTCGTCGCTTCCCTGCCGTCATTGTGTTAAACCAGCCAATAGCGCGGCAGGGGGAAGAGCCAGCTTG
Organism: Gadiculus argenteus; assembly: GCA_900302595.1. Classification (NCBI taxonomy): domain Eukaryota; kingdom Metazoa; phylum Chordata; class Actinopteri; order Gadiformes; family Gadidae; genus Gadiculus; species Gadiculus argenteus. The sequence continues at coordinate 11,099 of OMLJ01113941.1, forward strand.
GTGATTTGCTCCCACAAAACGGTATTGAACGGTACAAAACTAAAGAGAAATGTATCGCTCTTCTCCAGACCCTTCTGCATGGCGAACTCAAATCGCCGGCAGAATGGGCGGGGCTACCCAGTCTAATGGCAATAACCACCGCACAACCAAATGGTGAATCTCTAGGTAACGCTCGGGCATTAGTAGTCCCAGGGTCAGGGGTTTGATTCCCACCGGGGCCCACCATGCTGAGAACGTAGTTTCTTGTGGTAGGTTAAGACGCTGTTTTTAAAAACAAAGCATAGGTTCACCTCCTCCACCTCGCCACTCCGATGATGACTAACCGTGAGACTGTTGATAGGACGGAGTGGGCGGTGGACCTCTCGGTGAAAATGTCCGTAAAGACAACAGAAACGGAGGGGGCTGAATAGGCAGGGGCCCACGTCGTACTGCGTGTATATAGGGAAAATGAAAATATTACCAATTACCATTACAAAGCTGACACTTTACGGCTGCTGCGTTCGCTGCTTTGAGACGCCACAGAGAGACTGCAGGCAGGCCTATAAATAATGTGGGGAACGGTGTGTTTACTCGTCTGAATGCAGATGCCTGGGAGAAGTGTTGACTTGTTTCTGATGAAGGGATTTGATAAAGCCTTCGACGGTTGACAGCGGCAGTCGTTTTTTCCCCCGGCGCCCCAGCAGCCCGGGTGACAATCATTGTCACTACGTTGTGTACTCTGTGCATCGTAATTGATTCACTTAACTGACACTTTGTTAGCCATTTTGTTGGTGTTCTTGCTGCAGTTGTTGTTGTTTTTGTTTATTTATTTTTGTCGTTTGCAGCAGGGTCCGGGCCTGACGTTCACCGACGGCGTGCCGAACCGTGCTGTTCCAAAGAACTCATCGCGGGATGCGGGAGTGACACGGAGATGATCTGCCTGCAATACGGTAGTCTGACAGCTTATTATTCCAGACTGGGAGGAAATGCATTTTTTTTTTTTTTAACTTGCGAACTAATAGCAGACACAGGCAGGCATTGACTGTAACTGCTATGAAATGATGGGGAGGCCCATACTGTATTGACCTAAGCCATTTGAATCGTGCTATACTGCTATACGTTTGAGTGCTAAGGGCATATGACCTGGTAACAAATCGCTTTTTTAAACCACTTACAAGTAGAAGTAGCCTGACACTTCTTTGGTAGTATAATGAGGGTCTTAACATATAAAACGAGGCATTGACAACTTCGTAAACAGATTTTGTATTTTTTTATTTAAAATATGCTTCACCTTCAGTAGTTCACCCATCGACGGCATGTTTTTTTTCAGACTGATAAGTCGATTGACGAACACTCACGTTCTCTCGTGAACACGTAGGGCTGTCTACGAGTCTGAAACATCCCGGGATGTCTGAAACATCCCGGCCATCCCTTGTTCACGTGTACACTGAGTTCACGCGATCACGCAAGCTCTGTGTTCGTCAATCAAAGAACATGGCGTCGACGGGTGAACTACTGAAGGTGTTGTGTGTATAAAATATGTTTTTTAATAAACTATCTGTACACTTACAAAGTTACGTAAATGCCTTGTTTTATATGTTAAGACCCTCATTATACTACCAAAGAAGTGTCAGGCTACTTCTAGCCTTGTAAGTGGTTTAAAAAAGCGATTTATTCGTTATCCGGTCATATGCCTAGCACTCAACCGTACAGTAGTTTGGTAGAATCGGCTCTAAACAGATCACTTAGCTTCGTGTCGTATAGGCTTTATTTTGCTCTCCATCGAACGTTCAAACTCATTATCATACTAAACATATCCCAGATCTACAGATCTACCGGAGTTCTACTTTAAGTAGTGCCAGACTGAAAACATACCTGCAAACTCGTCGCTTTTCGGCACCGTTTTTGGAGCAAAATATATCGCCCACGTGAATCGTATAGATCCGAAGAGTGTTTGTTTTTGGAGGGTGGGTAGCGGCAGCTGAACTGTGTGGGAGTGTGACTGTAGAGTGAGATAAGGGAATATAATTGTTTTCGCAATAAAACATCTTTAGTATATATCATGAGTATTGTCTAATCAGCATTAAGATCAGGCACGTCTTCATTTCCCTCTCATGGTTCCTCTTTGCGCGGATACTGGAGTACTGGTCCTTCTTTACAGCCGACCAAGTGATGAACACTGGTTTTAAGATAAGTCTCATTTTCTGTCGATGTAATATGCTGCATAATTATAGCGTAATTACGGCGACAAAGGAATCCAGGGTCTTTGTTTAGGCACGTTTTCAGTAACGAGAACAGATTACTCTTCCCATCATTGTTATGCTGTTGCTGTTACTTTAAAAACGTAAAAAAAATTACTTTTAACTTAAAGAAAATGCAGGGCGTTACTGTAATTGAAGCTGTTTTTTCATCGGACTCACTAGATCTCTCGCTCTCGCTGTCTCGCTCTTGCTGTCTCGCTCTCGCTTTCTCGCTCTCTCTCGCCCTCTCGCCCTCTCTCGCCCTCTCGCCCTCTCTCTCTCTCTCTCCTGTTCTTCCTTGATTCGTGGGCATGAGACAATCACAATATTGATAACGATTGGCTGAGGTAGAGTAACATGTCAGCCAATCAGAGGTAGAGTTGGGCGGGGGTTGTTTACACACATTCAGAAGCACGCAGAGTACACACACACACACACTCGCTCTCACACACACACACACACATACGCACGCACGCGCACGCACGCAC
>OMLJ01113943.1:0-14258 GCA_900302595.1 Gadiculus argenteus
GCTGCTTGGGGTGTATAGAGAGCCCTGTCGGGTCTCTTAGAGGCTCTGGCTCGTCCCCGGCCACAACCTTTGGGCGGGGGATTAACATGGGCTTTGTCCATGTGTCCTCTGTTCCTTGGCGTGAGAGCTGCTTCACCCACAGAGCAGCTGGGGTTATTCTCTGGGTCACTAGCATCTTGTACATGGCTCCTTTAGAGTTCAGGAAAAGTATTTAAACCAAAAGTGATGTTAATGTTACGTTGATACGACAAAACATAATAGTGAAACAAGACACATTTACTTAGTAGGTAAGCATTTGATTACCGTAGCTCTGAAAAGCACACCACCACCCTGCGACTCCAGTCCTCCCCTACCGAGAAGGTGGCCAGTTCTGAGTGGGACTCGGTCGTCTTGTGGATCAGAAAGCGTAGTCGGCTTGGCAACGGTGGAAACACCAAGACACTGACAGAAGAGACAAACAAGTTGTATGTATTGATATACACTAGGTCTTATCAACGTATTTGTGTTACTGCTTTTCATCATTTGCTGGTATAGCAATGTTTATATAAATGATGGTGTGAACTCACTTTTTTCGTTCAAGCCTCTGTTGATACCCATCAAGTTCATCCAGCACAAGGTGCACAAAGACACTCTCTTGTTTGGGGAGATAACAGCCATCAAAACTGGGAAACGCCAGGGTTAGTTATCCTAAAGGTAAGGGCAATTATAACGATAAAATAAATAAAATACAGCAACTTAAGTTCTTCAACGAGATCACGTTTAAAACATCACTTTCAGTAAAGCACATGGACATAGTTTTGTAGTTATACGGTTATATGATGTGGACCCTATAAGTTTAGGAAACAGCTCTTTGCTGACGGACGGGCGAACCGGTCTTCTTCTCGTTGTATATTGCATATTGAACATCGAGGGCGCCGCCTATCGGGCAGACAGTGGCAAGACATGACGTACTGATATGATGCAGTCCACCAGTCACTTTAGACTTTGGGTGTATGGCTAGAAGTAGTTGTTTAAAGTAAGTAAGACACCTTCAAGTGAACCCAGTGTTTCAGCTGGAATTAAAACACTGAGAAATGCGGTTTTGGCTGAGAGATCTAGGGAGGAGGGGGCTATAGATAGTGAGCGACGTTGTATTTGAAATGCACCAGTGACCATAGCGGTACACTGAGACGCATCCCTCACTAGGGCGCGGGTATCAGTAACCACGGGCCTATAAATAAAAGGGTTAAACTCGGAGCGCCACACAAACCGTAGCGTGGACGTCCGGAAAGTTCGGGCGTCCTGGCTAAAAACGTCCAACCAGGCCCATTCAATCTGGCCCCCTAACCACCCCCCTGTATGATGGGCTGATTTCATTCACTCACTCCACCTTAAGCTGGTGTGGTGAGCGTTCTGGCGCCGATTGGCTGCCGTGCATCACCGAAGTGGGTGCTACACATTGGTTAGTGAGGTCCCCCTTCCACTGTAAAGAGTCTTAATTAGTATTTCGAATACGCTAGTACCAGGAGATGGTCCAATCTATAAAGATTTGTGTGGTATGCAGCAACTGCGTGACAGGTAACCGGAATCTCGACACGACTGATTAAGGTCCCACGTTCACGGAACGCAAGGGGGTTACGGACGCCTGCGAGCCTCCTTGCGTCCACCGCAAGGGCCTGACGTGAGGGCCTCCCAAAAATTGTAACCTTCCGTTGAGGCGACACAGCCGCACGGGCTGTGATTGGACCGCACACGAACATGGGACCATAATCAGCCCTAACATACAATCCTGCCAATAATAATTTCCAAATGTGCCATCAATACTTTGCATTTAGCGATTTGGAAGCATATTGGTCACACGCCCTTAACTTTCAAGCCATCTCGAGTACCCAAACCATCTGGCAGAAAGCATTAAATCCTCAATCAGGTTTAATAAGAGGACCCACAAGTTTGCGTGTGGGTCAGGTCACCCCACAACTGCAATTACTGAAACTCAAGACATGCAGGGATTACTTTGATTACAGAAGTACATCCTGAGCTAACCAATAATGAGTAACAAAGAATGAGCAACTAAAGCAGCAACATTTGACAATGTTTTATTTATCAGGGTGGTGATCGATACATCCGAGCGCTGTAGTTTAGTCGAACAGACCGAAGCCCATGTCGTCGTCAGATTCCTCAGACTCTTCCTTCGCCACCTCCTTGGCAGGAGCAGCCGCAGCAGCAGCTGGTGCTGCAGCTGCTGCCGCTGCCGGAGCTGCCACTGCAGCGAAGGCAGATGGATCAGCCAGGTAGGCCTTGACCTTGGAACACAACATACCCAAAGTCAACCACCATTCAAAGTACAAAGTGTGCATCTGCTCACCAGGGTCATTATATCACAACTAATGTAACTTTTCTGTCTGCAGGGAGAAAGACAGAAAAGTGCTTCACATGCTTTACAGTAACAACCTGTAACAAGTGAGCTTAACTTTCCTGGAACCAAACTTGCAACAGGTGACTGACACCTTTTTACTGTTTGCCGGGGAACGACAAATGAGCCACCACCCAGGCGTCACTGAACAATGACCCATACGGCCACGTTACCATTACATAGTATGCTCCATTACCTTCTCTGCCAGGGGGAAGGAGATTTCAGTCTCCACAGCAACTGCAAGGACCCTCTTGTAGCCATTGATAATAGAGTGGGGGATGGAGGCCAGAGTTGGGTAGCCGATCTCCAGACACACACTAGCAATGTTCCTCACGCCCTGAGAAGAAACAAAAACATTTGTAAAAATCACATTACAGCTTTAAGTGCCGGTTTGGGCACAATACCTTTCCTATAAATGACAAGCTACACAACCAGAAGTTTTTATTGTTTGAAACCAAGCGTTCCTGTTTATCTTGGGATATAGACAAGCAGGAATAGAAGGCAACAAGTTGTTTTGTGCAGGGGGAACGACAGAAGAGCACTTCACAAGCTGTACTGTAACTTATCCTGCATCCAGTAATAACCATGTAGTTTCATGACTTTATCTACACAATGGCTAAAGACAAGAAAATGTAGGCTGAACTGAAGTCTCACCTCAAGGAAGCGGGCGTGCAGGGCAGCCTCTGTGATGTCAAGCACCTCAGGGCTGTAAACACTGCCATTGTCATACACCTGCTGGATGATCAGACCGTACGAGAAGGGCGAGATGTTCAGCATGTTGAGGAGCGTGGCCTCACTGGCACCAACCTTGTCCCCAGTCTTGATCAAGCCAACATCACTCTAGGGATGAGAAATGAAATGAAAATGTTAAGATTGCAGAAACACAATAGCATTTCTCAAAAATATGTTAATAGTCACTCAATAACTCACCAAGATTTCAATGGTACCCCTGGAGATCTTTGTGGTGATACCCAAAGCCTGGAAGAAAGATGTCTTCTCTGGGCCAAGACCAGTATTCTGTGCTGGCACAACGACTTCACATGGGGCAATGGCTCCGGCACGGGCTGCTGCAGGCACCTGTTTTAATGATAAGTGTCAAAGCATAAGTGTCATTGATAAACATGTCTTTTGACTAACTTAAGGCCGCTACAAAGGCTAAACTTGGACTTAGTATTCATTTGACATTGTAGAAAGTGGCATGTCTCACCTTGTTGGACAGCAGCAGGTCCCTGACCTCGACCAGATCTTCCTTGGTGAAGACAAATCCCACGTTTCCCTTGATGTGGGGCAGGAGCCTAAGATAAATAAACCCATTAGCTACTTGAAAGTCTGAAACTTGGTGAAGACTAACTGGTTGCACAAACAAATAGCTATGTTATTGTCTGAAACCATGCTTCCCTGCTCATCAGGGGATGTAGACAAGCCGGAATAGATGGTAACAATTTGCTTTATGCAGGGGGAACGACAGCACAGCACTACACAAGCTGCTCTGTAACTTATCCTGCCACAGTCACGTTTAGCGGATAAACAAAGTATCCATAACTGACTTCCAACTCACTTCTCCAGGGCTGGGTTGTTTTCCAGATGTCCACGGATGGCTTTGCGCATCATGGTGTTTTTACCCATGAGCACGACTGCCTTTCCGCGCAGAGACAGACGGATGGTCTGCATTTGCTTGGAGCCAACGTTGTCGGCGCCGACGATGAAACATTTTGGGTAGTCGTCCAAAAGTTGCTGCAAAAAAAAAGTACACTATAAGCTTAACGGGCACAAATTTCCGCTACACGCACACAGTTAAGTTACCTGTGACTATGCAATAGACTGCGAGACGCGTAAACCTCAAGCTACTAATGCCGCGTTCACACCAAAAGCGGCGTGGCAGCGCGCCTCCATACAAAGTTAACGTATAGACGCGTTCCGGGGGCTTGTCGCCTGGAACGCGTCTTTGGACTAGCAATCGTCAAATTACATAGCGATCAAGTCAACAATACTTTATCTATACATGTCAAACGTTCATTTTTGAATAAACACGAAACAAGTCAACATCCTCTTATTCGCATTCGCTGGTTTATAGTTGTACTTACGATGATTTTGACGAAGTAGCTAGACTTCCATGCGGCCCTGTCTTCCCTGGGCATCTTTGCAGTGCTTCCAAGGATCGCTTAACAGCTGTTTTAAAGACGAGGGTGATATCTGCAACGGAATGACACATGTCAGTTTATACTTCACACCCCACAGTGGATTAACGCCACAATTGTCGTGGGAACAAGCCGATACGTGTAGGCCACGAGCAGCACATGTTTATAGCTTCTGTGCTAGGCTAGTTAGCGCACAACTATAAAGCAGAGGCCTGATTAGAAAACAATGGCAACTCTAATGCCTAGACAGACAAAACGGACGCCTCTAACGCCCTAACGTTAGAATATAACAAGGACAGAATTGAGATTTTTATAATGTTTCCACAAGAGAGAATCATGGTGACGGTGAATCGTGGCTACCTCGCGATAGGGTCGCGTGAAGAGAGAGAACAGACACGGAAGCGCCAGTAATATAAGGACCCGAGATAACCAATCACGATGCAGTAGTGGGCGTCATAGACATATCCGCATTGGCTTGCTGAGCGCATGAAATGCGGCCGCCATCTTGGACCGGTCATACTCTTGTTCGTAGCAACAGAACAGACAGGATGCCAGAGCACTGAGCAGCCTATTCCTGCTCAAATCGACGGACCATCGACCATCAAGCAGGGCCCGGGGGATTACTTTCACAAGTAACATTTAACATTAAATGTAAAAAGAAAAAAAAGAAAACGCAAAAAAGCATGTTTCCTGTATCATATCTACATGTATGACCTTTTCAGCAAAAACTTAGTTTTGTATTCAGTTAGTTATGATTAATTCAATGCGCTGACAGTTCATTGCACCAGCCGAACAGATGACACTGAGACTGAGTGGAATGACCGGTCCAAGATGGCGGCGCCAGTAGGCAGTAGCGGTTGATGCGGCGTCTACTCTTTATTATGTCTATGGTGGGCGTCCTTACGCAGTCAATTGGAAGGATAATCAATCAATCATTCACAGTGGCCTTTCTTTTCAAATTTAGAAAAATATTATTTTTTTATTCATATGATTTACAATATGCTGTTTATATCCCTGATTGCTTCAGATTGTGAGATTCATATATTGCGGACACATATTGCTTTAAAGCGGATACAGTTGGGACGGGCGTTGGGACGCACTGTTGACGGGACAAGACAATATCCCACAATGCTATGACAGTTTAAGGTTTTCATAGTCAGCATGCAAATAATTGATTATAAATGTAATTAAATCATCAAATAAACAGATGTTGAATGCAGCATTTAATTATATATGTAGGTAAATCCAGATGAACTATATATACACTCCAGTCCAGTTGGTGGCGGTAATGCACGACCAAGCAGTTCGACAACAGCCCAGCGGCGCCCACACACAACCAGAAGGAGAAACAGCTGGTCGCGGTAAAACTGCTTGTACGAGTTTTACCGCAACGATTGTGACTTGCAATCAGAAGAAACGAATGGATTTCAAATATATTTAAAGAGAACCAACACATCAATTGATGAATGATGACAATGATTAAGAACACGATCAAGGAGTGATGATCAGTTACCAACGCGTGCGTTGACAAGTCCAATGTTATGGACGTGATGGCCAACCTTCTCCAACAACTTCCCGCAGATGTATTGCTCCACGTGTTCAGGTATCTTCCAGCAGCCGACAAGTTCAACGTCCGCGTGTGCTGCAAGTATTTCGACCAACTCGTGAGCCATCGCTCTCTATGGAAAGACTATACCGCGTGTTTCAGTTTCAAAAACGGACGATACAACGCTCCGTTTTGGACAAGTCTTGCTCGCAGAGGTCTGAAGCGTGCCGTGGTCCTCGGTGGGGTCAAGGAGAAGCACTGGATACAGCTGACATCAACGCTTCCATCTCTCTCCACACTGGTAGTGGACAATGGGATTCAGGAGTGCGCTCACCATCTAAACAAGTTTCCAAAACTGAGGTGTTTGGCGTTAAGGGGTAACAACAAGCGTAAAGCGTCTGCCGTGATTAAAGGACTGACAGTGGCGCGGCCCGAGCTGATGACTCGCATCAGTCTGTGTGATGTGGATTTTCTTTCTCCTGAACATTTCCTTGCGTTTCTCTCACAATTCACGAATCTGACCTCGCTTGAATATCACTCAGCTGGTGACAAACAAAACCAAGTGCAGATGTTTCACTGCATTGTTGCCAGTTTGCCAAAGCTGAAGCACTTGTCTTGGGCCATGAATCCCTATTCCAAATATGTCAGTGTTTCGGAGAAGGGTTTGGGAGAACATGCCGACTGCTTCTCCAACCAGACGCTGACCAGCTTGGAGCTGGTTGTGTACGACGACTCGTGTCTGTCCAATCACACGATGCGTGCGTTGACTAGTCTACAGAGTCTTACTGTGGTTTACATGGATTCATACGAAGGACATCGATTGAAAACGTGGCTGAGCCACGTCCCTCAATTATCTACCCTTGTTGTTAAAGGGGGGCCCCCTTCTCGGGAGTATGGCGGGTCAATTCCTGCAAAGGTGACCAGTCTGACCATGTGTGTCAATCAGTTGACCTCAGCTGACCTGGCTGTCATAGCGTCAAAGGTCTTGGGTTTACTACACCTACATCTAGACCCATGGCCCTCAGACTGCCACACTGCTCTGGTTTTCAAGCTTTTTCCTAGTCTGCAAAGTATTAAACTGCGCATTTGGCAGATTGGAGCGAAAAACTTCTTAGCCCTACATCGTTTCCAAAGTATGCAGAGGATCGAGGTTATAGATGCTGCTGATTGGCCTCGCATCTCCGAGATCAGCCGCCAGCTACAAACGCTTAACGACAAGATCAGGATTCTAACGGCATCAGGCCCCAGAGACCCAAGGGCTTGTTATCATCAAGTGCATTAGACTTTTACTTGCTTGATTAGATAAATCACGCACATGTTTTCAAAAGCAATATTATTTTACTCTGGTTGAGTATTATAATTATAACCCCAAAACATGAATTGCACATTGAGCAGGTTTTTGGGATTGTAGGACAATAAAAATGAAATACATAACTAAAAGGCCTACTTACAGAAATAACATTTTATTAATCACATGAATTCAAACACATTGCCAGGCTATGAAATGTTCTTTATCAACAGAAAAAGTAATTGCGGCACTTAAAAAGGGTACATATCACATTAATTTGTCAATAAACATAGGGGTACTCTAAAAAGCTGAGATACTCATGGCAGAAACATTGTATCTATAAGGCAATCATAACCCTAACCTTGCCATAGAGATGGGCAGAAATACATTTTCTAAGGGGTGTAGTTCAAACCTTGAAAGTATTTAATATCCCATAGCCCCGGTCTTGTGGTTATATACGGTAGGCCTGTAACAGAACCACATCAAATATGACTCAATATACAGTATATTACCTAGTGGGGTCTAGGAAATTGTCCAGTATGGTGTTGCAAGACTATTTGGAAATCAGCATTGGTGCACTAAAGCAAGTAGTTGCTTTAAAGACTCAACCAGAAGAAACACTGACAGTTCCACAGTGTACAAGACATTGCATTGGCATACAAAAATTGGCACAATCATTAATATTGTTTTAAAAAACACCATGTATCATGTGTACCATAAATCTTACAAATGTATCTGGATAATAAAGTCAGCATGAACGTCAGTGAAAAGTTAAAGATCACCAAATAATGTAATCAAGGTTATATTCAGAGACTGAACATGTAAAAAGCCACTTTTCAAATAAACAGTGATCAAAACGGCCCTGGTATTCCTGCTCACCCATTCCGGAGGCAGCTAACCAATACACCATTGTGATCAAAGAGGTTAGCGTACATCTCAAAGGTATTAGCCTGTAACCTAAATATTGAGGGCAGGGCGTATTAATTCCTCTTGAACACTATCCAACACAAGTGGGTATGTTTTCTATGAGGCGAGCGCTATCGCTAGTTTATAATTATATGCCCATAGAGCCAGCTCTTTGCATATTCTTGTGAGCCTGGAGAAAAATATATTTATATATTTTTATTCTATCCATGACACAACAGTGATTTTCACAACACTATGCATATCCAAGAGTATTACACATTTTCTTTGATTGTTATAGCAACCGGCAGCAAGTGCTGATGAACCCCCACCCTTCAGCCAGACGGGATCCTGCTCACGGATCCTAGAAACGCAGCATGCCATTCAACACAATGCACAACACATAGCACACCTCAAGCTCAGGTTAACGTCATCAAGACAAGTCAATATCATCCTTACAGTGCTGAGCTTTGTTCATAGTAGTCAAACATAAAACATTAGATCAATTCTGCTTATTCCTAACGTCACTGGACACTTTGGTTACATTTCTGGACATATGCAGCAGTAAATCAAAGGAGATCTTTGAAACGTTTTGTACATGTAGTACAAAACGCCTCAATGGCTCAAATGGCTCAATATTAACAGTCAATATTGAGCCATTTGGCTTATTTGTATGAAAGTTGCACCTAAATTGAAACATTAATAAACGTACACCTGTTAACTTATAACAGATTTTTATGTTATTTTGTAATAATAGAAAATCACGTGTGAGTAAGATAACACACACACTGTTTAAAAGTTTAAAGGTGCAAGCAATTGAAGTGGGACTGTTTGTGAGCAGCCCACTTTGTAAAAGCTCTGGTGCCCATTGGTAGAAAACAGCAACAGAGAGGGGTGACATGAATAACAATGCCTTTAACACTTTAGAGACTAAAGAATATGTATAGTTTAGTTCCATAAAAAGACCTGATAGTTTGATCAAACCAAAATCCAACTCAATGGTTTTGGGAGGAAATCTGCAATTGGATGACACAAAATATAAAAAAAATAAAATGACCCCAACCAGTGTGTGCAGGTGTATTTAAACACGTTTCTCTATGTATCTCAATATTGCAAATCTCTATCTTATAATTAGAAAAATACATTAACACATTTTCTCAACACACATAAGCATGGGTTTTACATGGTTATGTAAAACCATCTACATCTTTTAGAATTACTGAGGTCAAGCCTATGGTCCATGCAATTGACAAGCAGCTGTCCCAAACCATCACAAAACCACTTTGAGCTGGTTTGGTCACATGATGAGGGTTCTTGCCCCGGGGAAAGGATTAAAAAGTAACATTTAAAAAATCATCCCTCTGCAAAAGTATTAATCACTGCATTTGTTGCAACCACTCAACAAATATGTGCATACAATTCAGGCATTTAAAAAATCCTTAAAATCTCTCTAAAAAAAAAACATCTGCCTGTAGTCTGTCAAATGGCCACCAAGAATAATCAGGCGAATTACACTGCCCCTCAACGGCTGGTGTCAAGTCCGTCCACCATGGCCTCTACTGATGTGATCCCCTATGGAAATGGCCTTTAAAACCATCGACACCTCTCTCTACTGTATCCCACACATCGCATACACGACACACACATCAGTGAAGACATAGATGGGCACAGACGGTACATGCAGCAATTAGAAAACAAGAAACCAATGAATGAACCCACACAGGGGCCCTGTGGGTCGCTTGTGCAAGCCCCACCCCCCCCCGGGCCTCCACCAAACAGACACAGCTCTAGCTGAAGAGTTTGACAAAGCAGCCCTGGCAGTAGGGCTTGTCGTTCTGCTCCTTGAAGGTACCCTTGTTCAGCTGCTTCAGGCAGAAGGCACACACAAAGTGTTCAGGGTGGAACTTCTTGGCCATGGCCGTGATGCAGCGGCCGGTGATGGGCTTCTGGCAGCCTGAGCAGAGCGAGCCTCGCCGCTCATGGTAGTGGCCCTCGCAGTATGGCTGGCCGTCGTGCTCGAAGAAGCTGCCGTTGATGAACGGCGTGAAGCACTCCTGGGGGAAGGGAGGGACAATGCAGTGGTTAAGCGTTGCGGACTCCCCAGCCCAAAGCCCTACCTGCTGCTGAAGGACTTGAGTAATGGAACCAAACATGCACAATAAGTCACTTTGGATGAATGCTGTTTGCAAAATGTATTTAAAGTAAACAGAAACTGGAACAGGTGGACATTTCGCTGACTTAACTGTTGAGAAAGGATTTATGAGTGAGTGATTTTCTGGCACCGGTTCAGACACTGTACTTGCCTTTTTTTTAGCGGTTTACTGCAAGTTCTACAACTTCATTTAAGACGTGTTTTAGACACGCCAGTCCAAACATATTGGAATAATTTGAAAAACATCCGCCCACTGAACAACTCACCCTGCAGACAAAGCATTCTGGGTGCCAGAGAGAGTTGAGGGCGGAGATGTAGTTCTCCAGGATGGCACGGGCACAGCCTCCACATTTAGGAGCAAACATGTCAAAGTAGTCCTTCCTGCAGAACGCCTTGCCATCCTTCTCATGGAAACCTGGATGACAAGGTCACATGTCAACTCCTCTGACTCTTTTTAACCCTGCTTTAACAGGCACGGTCAATGTCAATCTAAACACTTCTGTTGATTGATTAAGTGCGCAATCAAAGGCATTAGGGGATTTCAAATGGATGGTGGATTATACCTTCAGGCCCGAAAAAGGCGCCGCACTGGGCACAGAAGAAGTGCTCTGGGTGCCAGGTCTTGTCCAAAGCAGTCACTACTTTCTGCAACATCAAAACATCAACATACAGTATTAAACATCATAAGCAGCTCTCATGTCCCGACTTCCATCTAAACAGCTGCATGTTTTCAACACAGAACTTGCTGCCCACTGGCTAATACCTGAACCTGGATTAAAATAGGGGTTCTTAAGAACCCCTCTAATATAGGTTTTCTTCTTTTTCAGTTAAACACTATCAACTACGACCAGGAGAGGGCAGGCTAGTTATGGAGAAGATCTGAGGAGAGAAAATATGGGCAGTTGCTTGCACTGCTGGATCATGTTTTCCAGGCCTCAAACCATTCCTCATGTACCTTGAACAACAACAACAACCACACACACACACACACACACACACACACACACACACACAGTAGGCCGAGATGCCAAAACAATAACGACTCCAGGAGAAAAGTCTTGCTACGAAACCTTCCAAACTGAAACCATTAGTTTGTGATCTCTTGTAAGCTAGTGCTAACCCTTAGATGTTAGCAGTTAACTGGGGGTGAGTTACTCTGCATTTAGACTGGGTGTGTGTGCCTGTCTGATATTACTGGAAATATGTGAGAATAATGACTCATGTTGGCTAATCCCTCAGACAAAGTCCAATTCAACTTCCTAACCAAAGTATGTTGCACTGCTGCGGCTAGAAGTAGCTCAATGTTACAAGAGGAATGAGCTCATTATTGAGGGCGAAAACAACAATTAATCTTTCAAAATCCCATTTACTTTTAACAACCAAAATAATTTGATAGTCCATACGTGAAGCCAGTTGGATATTAATATCCATAAATTAGGCAGTTTTATCAATAAAACCACATCATAAATGTCCTTCATGGCATGCACATTAGTCTGACAACATCTCTTACGTCAAGTATGGGCCCGTTGCAGTAATGGCAGCGCGGGGAGAACAGGTTGTGATAGTCCTTCTCACAATAAGGCTGGCCATCTCGCTCAAAGAAGTTTCTAGAGCCGATCTCGTCCTGACAGTGGGTGCACACAAAGTGCTCAGGGTGCCATGTCCGGCCCATAGCCGTCACCACCTGGTGAAGACAACGGCCACATTCAGGTCAACTGTGTGGGGGGGTGTTCAGTAAGCTACGTCTATGAACATGTAACAGCACTGCATTCGTTTTTTTATGTAGGGATTACAATTGGAAAAGTCAATTTCTAAAAGTCAATTGGAAAAGTCAATTTCCATAGACTTTTTTTTTCTCCATAGATGAGTTTACGGGAGCTGTAAATATTACTTTCTCCCATTAACGTTATCCTGTCACTGAATTTCAATTGATTGGTTACAATTCAAATGGATATTACACTGACACAATTGCCTATGATTGAGACAATAATTCTGTCCTGTATTAATACAAATACAAAAGGTAAAGAAATTATCCCGGCGATAAACATATGGAACATTTAAGAAAATACATTATTCATACAGTTAGTGGCTTTGGCCTTAACGAATGGTAATCACTCAGGAAATATGCAGGACACAGGCCAACACAGCATATCTTAGTAAACTAGGACAAGTTACTGGAGCACCCTCCGGTGAAAGATTTCCCCCCAAAAAAATCCCCCCCAAAACACAACACTGGGACAAATGTATATTTTAATATTCGAAATAAATGTGTATTATTTTATTTTAGATACTGAATTGATATACTATGTGTTTGGGTGTATCAGTGGGCTTGTGTCTGCAACCTCCAAACGTGTAGTCCTCCCGAGGGGGGTACAGCCACCTACCTGGCCTACGATGGGCTTCTTGCAGGCGCCACACACCCCCTTGGCCACGGTCTGCACTCCTAACCTGTTGAGGTCCGACTGCAGGCTGCCCAGCATGTTGTCCAGCTTGTTGGCCTGTTTCGGAGGACCGGTTGGAGAGCTCTTCCCCTGAGACTGAATCTGAAAGATGAGGCAGGCAATGAAAAAGTAATAAATCAGAATTTTTCTGATTGGTTTGAGAACAGTTTTAATAAAAATAGTAAGGTTCTTGATTCAATGTGTATTGATTTGAAGGTTTTCTAAACATATTTGGTGCTAGGTCTTTCCACAGCTCTTCCCTCATCCATAAAGCCAATAAACATGACATAGAAGTCTGATCATGTTGGTACTTTGCATATACATCTAAACAACCTGATTACACATTGTGTTGCATGATTGCCATGGAACAGAGTCCCTCCGGACAATAGGGACTGGACCATCTTCCTTTAGGGAGAACTGTTTTTTTTGTCTTGAGGGAGAAAAATTAGAAAGGATCTTCCAGTACAAAGAAGCAATGTCTGATTCAGGAACTACAAAATATGTTGAACAAACAATTATATCCATCTTCTTTTGGTTCATGGCGAAGTTAAGCTTCAGAGCTGCCAAAAATTCTCATTATGGGCAACCTAGAGATCGCCCCTCTCTCCCGTCCTGACACACACACGCGCACACACACACACACACACACACACACACACACACGCACGCACGCGCGCCCGCCCACACACACACACACACACACACCCACGCACACACACTAGAAGAAATGCATCTTCAAAAACAAGGCCGTTAACCCGGGTACATCTGAATCTCTCGCCAAGCTAAAAACAGAAAGATTCTACACTGGCATTCTAGAGTGACACCCCAGTCCTTACCCTAATGGGACCTGTTGACGGAAGTCCTATGGGGGATGCTAAAACGGTAGCGGTAACCTTGCTGTCATGGGGCGGATTGGGTGTCCAGTCATTCCTGCGCAGGACAGTTAAAGAGCGGCTGGAGCATAGGCGTTACCCCATCCCAGCCCTGTAAAGCCCTCAAAAAGTCTACCACCTCTCCCCCCTTATCTGATACCACAGCCTCTGGCGCCATGATAAGTGAGGAGAGGGAGTGGGCGAGATAGAGAGGGACAAGATATGCTCATGTCCAGCAGCCTTAATGCCATGTTACATGTGTAACCGTGTAACCTGGACTAAGTGGGTCTCACACAAACACTAGACTACACAGCGGCCACGTCACCATGGCAGGGGGCCAGAGAGGGAGCGTTGCCCTGTGATTTATCTCCAGCACAGACAATCAAGACCCGTGTGAGCCGACTACACACAAAGGCAGAACCCCTAGTTGAATGACAGCGGATTCAGATGAATAGTACCATCAAATAAATAATAAAAATCAGACAAGAGAGAAGAATGAGAGTTTGAATAAAAAAAGGCTCAAAGC
>OMLJ01113949.1:0-28225 GCA_900302595.1 Gadiculus argenteus
TCGCCCCGGGCTTGTTCAAACTGACGGTTTAGGCACACACAACCAAGGCACGGCATTGATTGTGTGTGTGTGTGTGTGTGTGTGTGTGTGTGTGTGTGTGTGTGTGTGTGTGTGTGTTTGTGTTTGTGTGTGGGTGGGGGTGTGTGTGTGTGTGTGTGTGTGTGTATGTTGCTGTGTGTATGTGTGTACGTGGGGTTGGCTTCGTGTGTGTTTGTGTGTGTGTGTGTTTTTGGGTGTATGTGGGGTTGTGTGTGTGTGTATGTTGCTGTGTGTATGTGTGTATGTGGGGTTGGCTTTGTGTGAGTGTTTGTGTGTGTGTGTGTGTGTTTTGGGGTGTACGTGTGTATGTGTGGTTGGGTGTGTGTGTGCGATGTTGGGTGTATGCGTATATGTGTATGTGTTTATGTTGGGTGTGTGTGGGGTTGGGTATGTTCGCGTGTGTGTGTGTTGCTGTGTGGGCGTATGTTGTTGTTGTGTGTGTTGCTGTGTGTGTGTGGGCGTGTGTGAGTGTGTGACTGTTACTCCAGAATCAGAGCAAACAGGAACCTCCACCCGGCCATCTGAAAGCCTTCATTATCAGCCTGAACTCGTCACAGGACGCTGCGCTTTCTCGGCCTTATTCCTATTAGTGATTATCATCCACCTCGCTGACCTCTGCTCTGCTTCACTCTAACCGTCCAACCACCGCTGTTTGTCATTTCAAACCACACATCTCTGATGGGATTGACCTCCACACTAAAGCCTGATTTATACTCCTGCGTAAAGTGCTGTACGTAGGCTACGGACAGCCCTCTCCGTAGCCGGAGAGCCTGTCGGAGAGCCTCTGCGTCGTCTCCGGCTGCGCGTAATATTTTTTAACTGTCCGTCACTGCGTCGAGGGGCTACGCAGACGCAAGGGCTGTGATTGGTCCTCTAAAAACATCATTTCCGGAATTACTTTTCCCGGTTTGACTTGGCACCTTATTTACTTTCTACATTAAGCACATTAAGGACTAATAAAACACCAAATAAGATCTGAAAAGCTTTGGAAGTTCATTTCCAACACTGTTTACATGGTTAGTAGTCAACATATAAAGCCTGATTTATACTCCTGTGTAAAGTGCTGTACTTTATACATTAAGCACATTAAGGACTAATAAAACACCAAATAAGATCTTCAGCTAGGGTTGCGAGATTGGGCGGGAAATATGGCCCAATCTGGCAACCCTGGAGGTGACTTGCGTTGCGTCTCCGACATCCAGACGCAGAAGTATGAAAGCTCGAGGGGTCCGCGTAGTGACAGAGTCGGGTTACGCATGACGGAGTCGGAGAAGTATAAACTACGCTTAAGATCGCTCGATCGAGCACGCTGCAGCTAGAGTTGCCAGATTGGGCCATATTTCCCGCCCAATCTCGCAACCCTAGCGGCAGCGCGCTTCAGCTAGGGTTGCCAGATTGGGCGGGAAAATGGCCCAATCTGGCAACCCTGGCGGTGACTTGCGTTGCGTCTCCGACATCCCGACGCAAGTGCCGTCTGGCCAGAGGTTCCGGACACGGGTTGCCACAGTATCAACCCCCGTGTAACTTATCCACCCCAGCGTCCTTGGTTGCTAAGCGACAAGGTCTTTGGCGGACTATTTCTCTGCTGATCAACACTACGAATGCTGCTAACAAATGAATTGTAAAAAGACACATTGTATGAAGTTATTTCTTCATTTTGACAAGTCGCCATGTAATAAGCAGGATAATTAATCCCTATATGTTAAGCACATTGTGTTACCGTTCCGTGTATAAAATGGGCTATAGCCTATAAATAAAACTTGACTTGACTTGACTTATATATGAAAAAATGTAACGGATAATGTATAGAACGTTGCCGGTGCTATACATTATCCGTTACATATTTTCTTTCCCTACGAAACTTTGTTTATGCAATAATAATCATTCAATAATAATCAAAATAATAATATATATATATATTTTTTTTTCAATATATTGGTAGTCAAGGCCTAGTGTTGTTAAGGCGGCCGCCTTAACCATACAGTGCTGGGGAAAACACTGGGTAATATGCCTGTTGATACCTTCCGACCGTACCTTTTGTATTGAGTTGACCAGTGTGTTGAGTTTTTAGTAATTTCCAGAGACAGGGCAAAGAAACTGCTATCTCATAAAGGAATATTTCCAAAATGGTCATCGCAAAGGTGATGGGAAATATAATATGGTTAAAGATACAATTTGAGAGTTGTAAAGTGAGACAGCAGAAAAGAGCGAAGAGCGAAAAGAGATTTTGAAAAGAAACGCTCCCTCCCTCCCTCCCTACATATATCTACATGAATAAACGTAACCTGGATTTGAAGTCGGCTCTGATATCCCATGGAGTAGGCCAGGTGAGGCTGCTTAACCCTGCCATCAACCAAACACAATCCACAAACCCCAAACACAAAATTGAAGCTGGGGACAAGCCCAGGTCGAACCTCCCCACCCATAACATTTTTTTAAAGAAACTGGACTCATGCCATACCTAACTTAAACAACCGGAAGCTTTACAGGGTACACCTTAAACAGAAACAGTTTTTATTTTTAGGTTGAGTCCACTTTACGATAAGGGGCAGTAAGTAAGGATAAGGTACAGCGAGCTCTAAACACCGGTCGGGGTCCTGATCACCCTGAAGGGGTTACCTTATCCAGCTGATTACACGGCTGCTCACTAGACAAATCAATATTTTGACACAAAATAAACATGAAAAAAAAGTTTCTGTTGATTAAAGAAATGTTTTGATTGGAATGATACAGTTGGAACTGCATGCGTCCAAGCAACTGTGATGGAAAAGTCCACATGCTGTTACCTTTTTATGAACTAAGGCTTTGTTTCCTATTCCTATTTTATTTATGTATTGTCTTGACACCGTGCTTTTCCTCAGTGTCGTCTAAAATGTTAACCTTTGTGCTTGGTGTAATGGGAAATATCTGTTTTCACAACCTGTGTCTCTCTTAGAGAGACACGGCTTGAATTTCCATCCAGGGGACTTCTCCTTGCAAACCTACGCAGGGCAAACTCCCATCTGAGATCTTGGATTATTGTATTGTATGCTTATTTTATTGTTTGTTGTATGCATGTTGTGCTGTATCATTGTTTGTATGTTATTGTACCATTATTATCCAAATATAACCATAATTGTCTACAAGTAGTGTATGCTTTTTGCATTTAGAAATCTCATCTGTCCTAGACACAATATCTGTTAAAGGAAATTGCCATGACACAACACACACTCTGGTCTTTTTATGATGAGCCTAGCCTACTTCTTTTCTTTAATGGGGACAGTGCAGCAAGGAACCATGAATGGAAAGTTTGATGCTCTCCAAATACATTTAAATGAATAGAAGGAAAAAAAAATTCCTAAGTAATGTTTTGTGACTTCTTTCTGTGGATTGAGATGATCAAGGTCCTTTCAGAGTCTATGAATAGAAAGAACTACGTCCATAGCAACGGTCTGATATACACAGCAGTAATCTGCTATACAAAGATAACAAACCGTAGAATGATGTCATTTACCAATCAGAATTGAGCATTCAACAAAGCTGTGGAATAATTAACCACCAACCAATTAACCTTAAATATAACTTTTACCTCTCTGAAAACACAGAGGCTCATGAAACCTTAAATGCAGATGGCCCCAGTACTAATGCTGACAGATAATCCTAACCCTTTAAAAGGCCCTTTCTCAGGACATTAGGACTTTTATTGCTCAACAAAGGCCTTTAGTGTAAATATGACATGATGGCTTTTCCCCCCACAAACATTTAATCCTGATTCGCCCACTTACCTGATGAACCCCTACTCTTGTGTTGTTTTGTCTTAAATAAATAAATATAAATAATAAATAAATTATTTAAAAATAAATAAATTATTGTTAGTTTTAGGCTACCCTGTCTTGAAATGAGATCCGGAACCTGAGAGTAATCTCTAACTAACTGGTGCTATGATTGCAGTGCACACATTTACTTGCAAAATGTAAGGCAATCTATAAGACCCTGTCCACCCGTTGGGGGTTATGGAACTCTGCGGGTTATGGAACTCCCAGTTCAAAACTGAAATTAAAATATACATGTAGATAAATATTCTGAAGGATATGGACATCCTACTCGAGGCTATTCAAGCGATGGAAGATCCCCTATCTGAAAGACACAGGTCATGGACGATGTCATCTGATATATCTGAATGACATGGCCATCTGAACACCTTCTGAAGAAGGTCTTTTGATTGCAAGTTAAAAATTATTATTTACACTTCTAAGCCTACTTTCCATGTAAAGAAAACGTCCAAGCAATGGAGAGCATGAAAGAGTTGATGAACCTTCCTCTGCAAGGTCTCGATCGAAGAAAACCGAAGTGAGACACAGTCAACTTTTTGAAGAGTTTGATGGATCACAACACTCGTAAAGACCACCGTGGGATAACTGAGGCCCCTGAAGGTAGATCATTAGCATTGAGCATTACCACTGTTCCCTCATGTGGTTGAGATTATTTTTAGAATAACTGTTGATCAAAGGATTGATGACAAGCATTTGTAACTGGCGAGCAAACATCTCCAATCTTTTAGAACTTTAACCTGGAGTCCACTGTACAGGCTTATCTCTGTTCAATGGGCATCTTGTGCTTAAAATGTTATTTAATTCTATCTGCTCATGCTCTTGCCTAAATCATTTACTAATTAATCAGTAAGCTTTGGTCAAACCATCAACAGGTTTCATGTAACTTGTCAAGGCTTGATGGTTGTTCTTGAAAAAGCCCTTAAATTATTATTTTTATACTTTTTCCATTAAACATTCATGTATGGAGCATTTTTAGAAGTCCTTTGAATGGAGATGTTAACGCTAGGTGGCAGTATCCACCACCTATTATCTAGCCTTGTTGGACAGACGTCCAACTTCGACACCATGGCCTGAGTAGGTCTAATTCAATGCATATTTCAATCAAAGGTGAACTTAATGCATAGTTGTTATGCCCCTGTTCCATCGCCTTGCTTTTCTTTGTCAACACTGTATTATATCTAGATTTTAGTTTTTAATAAATTATTTTTTTATATAACTAACATTCACATCTATATATATCCAAACCTAGTAGTCCTACTTTGAAAATATTTCTGAACTGTTAGTTGGCACCCATAAAATGAAGTTTGCACTGCTGAATGAAAACATGGTAATGCAATATTTTGTGAAGATTACAACACAAATAGATGTTTCATTACAGGGCTCAACATAGATACACTGGAAAAAAAATACTTTGTTTTTCATATATTTATATGGAGTAAATGCAAAGAATAAGAGATAATAAGAAATAACTGAAAATGATCCCCGTTTTTTTGTTTTATGCTGGCGTAGTTCATGGAGAGACACATGCTGGACACTGCCGCAATCCCCACTATTGATTTGCAGGCTCACGTTTGATTTCAAACAATGATCAATCAAGTGCATTGATATTGTTATACATTACTGTAAACAGTCTGTCATACAGAGAGTTCTGGTTCATATTTCTAATGACATTTTATCTTTATAATCTGATATATTTGAGTTATATTTCCCTGTGTAATTTGTTTCATGACTGCTGAAATGCTTGAATTGTAATTTTGATTTAACTTATATGTTCAATTAAAACAAACATTCATGAGCTGTGTTGTTCTAGGCTTTGTCTGCCTCTTGTATGTACTCAATGATCACATTTCTCCTCTGTGAGGACAATAAACAAAACACCAGAATCTGAATCTGAAAATGCATGGGTTCATCGGTTTGGGGTACACAGGGCAAGAAACAACCAGTGACTTGTCAGGATGCTAAAGAGCAGAGGACCAGCCACATCGGCAACTCATTGTTTGATTAACAGACATGACACAATTTTAACTATAGAGTTTTAACTATAGGCAACGTTTTGGAACAATAATAATAATATTAATAATAATATAATTTTTTTATTGCAATTGTCTTTATTTGGTTGCCTTTTTCATATAAAAAATATAATTTATTATTATTTGTATTATTATTGTTATTATTATTTGCTTGTATTTGTACTATTGATATTTAAATAAAATATAATGAAGTTACTCCATTCGATGCTCTTTATTAAAATGTGTCCAATGCTTTTTCTGTACATTGACCAGATAGACGGGTGGTTAATTAATCTAAAACCCCACAGCCATACTCCTTTGGTTATCATGGTGTTTAGACCTTGTTGTTCCTTATGTAATATCTTCTCTGCCTGATTGACTAGTTCTTTGCATTGACAGAGTGCATGACCTCATCCTGATACAGAGGTTTCTTAGACTTCCCTAATTAGGTAAAAGGTTGGTGGCTATGGCTGAAACCCAAAGTGCAACATTATTCATTTCAGTTTATTGATTATTTTTACTCTGCCTGGCCATCTTAATATAGCAGCCTACTTATTGTAAGACATCAAAGACATTTAAACATCAAAAATATTTTGATCTGTTTTTATTAGTTTTCATTAACTAATCATGTGGTTAATTTATCAGTGGATCTTTGCTTTGTGTAACATGGTTGTATTTAAACGTTTTCATGAGGCATCATAACAGTACCACTGTTTCCTCTCTTCTATAAAACCACACACATCACTTATTATCTGTTCTGAGAACATCAATCATGGCCTCAACATGTATGTTATAATGTCAAAGAAGTTGTTGAATGTCCTTTGAAAGTTTAAATGATTGAAAATTAGTTGTGTGAGTTGTGTTTCGGGCCTAGGGTTCAAAGTGGTCCATTACATTATGACATGAGTCCCATCTCTAGATGGGTGATTTCCTTCAAGTGTTTAATACGGAAATATCTTTAACAATTCTAATCCCAGAGTTACAAATCTATTACAGCATCGATAGAAACCCCAGTGTGGAAAAATACTCAACCTGGAATAATCAACCCCATGGTTTTGAAACTGTTCTTTAATTTGATGCAATCAGCCTCATCACCCCAAGTGCTGACAGATAAGTCTTTGTGAAATGCTTTTACCTTTGGCCTGCCACAAGGACAGCTTAGACTTTGGAACCAGGGCAGCACCGTTGCTGTAACTCCTGCTGATCCCATACAGTAAGGTGGGAGAAGTATAAAAGACACAGAGACAAAGCACAGAGATTAGTCTTAACGGAAACAAGAGGACTCCCTTACCCTGTAGGACCTCAAAGAGCTCCTTCTAAACCCATCATGGGGGGTATTAAGATATTCCTTTGGACCTTGCTGGGAACCTACGCATTGGCCCGTGAGTACCTTTTGAAAAGAAACTAAATGAGTGAGGTCTACAATGCCAATCCTTGGCAGATTTAGAACAGAAGAGATTATTTCAATGTTTTTGTGAAATTGAATATGTGGGTTGATTTAACTTGGAATGTTTTTGTTAAATAATGTAATAAAGAATACTGTGTACTAATTGAGGGAATAATAATAATAATTTATGTTTAATTTTCATGATCACAATTTTGTCCAAATGGGAATTCCATTGTTGTTCTTTAGGATTTCTTAAGTATGATATTATGCATATTTCTGTTAAACAATATGTTTGGGATGTGAACGCAGACTGTGATTTTAAATACAATTTTACGTGTAATGATGGTATGTTTGGAAGGGATTCATTGTTTCCTTGCATTCCAAATTTGCAAGCATTCTTCTTTTTTAACATTTTACAGAACAAGAAGTGGGAAATCTTGATGGATCATCTTCAACATGTTTCTGTAAGTTTTACAAAGTCATCAGCATCATAAGGAATACAATTGATGCTATTAGAACAGTATAGTTGTGTAGTGGTGATTATTAATGTAGTTAGCTTTGGGATTGAAAAGACAGAACAGTTTCTATTCCCTGGAGTAATTTAGTTCAGATTGACTTCATCAGCAGCTGCACCCTGCCCGTTGACCCTGTTATGATAACATCACTGTCATTATCAGATCCTTTTGATACCTGAGTCAACGCTACTAACTGTTGATTAGCAATTTAAAACTGTACCATAGTCCATGGTTCCCTTCTGCGTGGCATAGGATTGTAAATATTTAAAATCTGACCTTATCAAACAGATCCATCTTTTAATTAAAATAAATATACTTCCAACTTTTTAGTGGCCAAAAGATTCAAGAACTTCAGGAGGTTTGCCTACGACTACGAGGTGGAAACACTCAATGGTGTCAAGGGAGCCACCCCTGTCCAGAACGGCCCCAAAGTCTCCTGCAAGGTAGGCTCCAAACTCCTGCCCCTCTCCAACACAAACCATTCCCCCTCAGCATCTGGAGAAAAACAGAATACCTACATGCTTCCTCACATCTGTTGCACAGGTTGAGGTGGAGGTACCCCAGACGTGTAGCTTCATCCTGCGCACCACGGACTGCTCCCTGACAGAGGTCACCGGCATCGATGAGCAAGGCACCCCGGTGTTCGGACCAGCTGCCGGTTCTGAGGCCTTCAAGGCTGCCATGGCAAAGTAAGAGATCCGAAATTTGTTTAAATCCATGTGTGTTACATAGTGGTGATCCAGATATTGATTTGAAGATGCTCCTATATTAATTCATCCATTTATTCCTAAAATGTATTCATGAAATGTATTATGTAAATAAATGAAAGCACAAATAAAACAAGCTAAAAATCATAATAAACTAAAACACAATAAAACAAAAAGCTAAATATTTTTTTCTTTGGAACCATATGCAGATTGGCTCATTAAACCCTTTCCTTTTTCCCAGGAACTCACTGATGTTCACAGTGGACACTGAGAACACAGTCTTCCTGTTCCCTGAGGAGGGAGAACCCAAGAGCATCCTGAACGCCAAGAGGGGAATCGTCTCTGCCCTGATGGTGCCTGCCATGGAGGAGGACAAAAGCAGAGGAATGGTAGGATTTGAGTGTGTGTGTTTGTGTGTGTGTGCTTGTGTGAATCTGATAACTTTTTTTTTAGAACATAAAATTCAGGTTTGGGAGTACGATCTGTTGTTTTTTTAGACCCAGATAAACATTTTGCGTAATGGCAAGATAAGCAGCCCCAAACACAGGTGGTAAATAGCATCCTGTAACATCATGTTCTCACAAAGACAGTCCACATGCTGGTCAAAGTCCACCACATGCTTATCTCTATAATGACATCCACGGTGCTAACAAGGAATCTAATCTAATCTGGAGTTCAATAATCCCATTAAGTGTGGATTATCTTTGAACTGTAATCGCCTTTAACAAAAGCACCTAATGTTGCTAATACTGAACAAATATTATTATGAATAATTATGAATAGTAATATTTTACTATATTTCAATCACTACTACTACTAATACTCTACTACTAAAGATAATGACAATAATAATTTATAATAATTATAGTTAATAACAACAATAATAATATACAAATAACCAAAGCCAAGAGATTAGGCATTCATTTATTTTATCTGTCTTTGTTCTCACAACAATCCATGCATGTTGTTCCCCCCAGACCACCGTGCACGGAGAATGTGCCACTGACTTCACCGTCAACTCAGGAGAGGCCACTGATGTCACAGTTACCCGGGACCTGTCCAAATGCAACAGCGCCTCTCCCAAGAGAGAGCCCACCAGCCCCCTGGCCCTGATCTCTGGCATGGTAAGGATGGTTCATTTGTAGATATAAAATGTATAGTTGATGTCTCTGATTATATCAGAGATAATCAGATAATTTGCTGAAAACATTCCACAGCAGGCCATATTTGTATTTATGTACATTAAGTATTTTATATTTACCCATGTTGCTTTCATGCATTGAACTCAAACGCTCTTTCAGAGTTTTTCCCCACATTGAACATTAAATATCTCCCTCTTACCCTCAGCACTACCCTCTGAGCAAGTTGATTGGCAGCACTCAGACCTGCAACTACAAGTTTGATGCCAGCAAAAAACACATGGTATCCGCAGTCTGCACTGAGAAACATCTCTTCCTGCCTTTCTCTAGCCAGTAAGTTTTGAACAACAAAACAGCTCTGCTCTTTGAATCCAAACAGTTTGAGAATTATTTTTGAGGTACACCAAATATTATGTGTATGTATGTATTATGCTAAAATATCGACCTCCTATTACCATCAACAGAAATGAGTATGGGATGTCCACCACGGTGAGCCAGACCTTGTCCCTGAGGGAAAGCAACAAGATCAACGACAGGATCTTCAACTACAGTGAGTTGAAAGGCCTTTCTAGCACTTTGTACTAAAACACACGCAATGCTTAATCGTCCCTGTGGCCATTGTCTTACGTCTTCTATCTCCTCCCTCTCTGAAGATGCCAACAACCTCTGCTCGTTGCACATGGAAGCCACAGAGGATAAAGCCATCATCCAGACCAAGGAGGCCGTCCTCGCCAGCCTGAGGGAACTGAGCACTCTGGCCCAGGAGACGGAAGGCCAGCGACGCGCCAGCATCTTCCACAAGCTTGTCACCGAGCTGCGAGGCCTGAACTACGAGGTCCTGACAACCAGCACACCCGAGATGATGGAGCTGTCCAGCAGCCTGACATGGCAGGCCCTGGCCCAGTGCGGTACACCCGAGTGCACCAGTGCCATCCTGTCCATCCTGAGGACCTTCGAGCCTGAGGCCATCGAGGTGGACGCCGTCGTCTACTCCATGGGCTTGCTGCCCAGCCCCTCTGCCATTCTGCTCAAGGACATGCTGCTCATGGCTCAGTACAAGCAGAGCAAACCCATCATGTTCGCCCTCAGCAATGTTGTCAGGAAGTAAGTGAACTAAACAAAAGATCCAATAACTTACAAAAAATGAAAAAAAGAGAATGAGAGAATTTATATAAGAATTATATCATAAGAGTTATATCCTATCTTTTTCGTTTTCAGACAATTCCAGGCTGACCACCAGGTCACCCCTGCTATCACTGCTGTGGCCGAGTTCATCGCATCCCTTTTAAGCTCAGACTGCCCCGGGGAAAAAGATCTCACTTACCTAACCTTGAGGGTAGGTCGCCATTTTATTTTCTTAAATCCTATCATTCCATTAAAACGTATTGTAAGATGATAAGCTTCATGTTAACATTAAAACAATATGTATTGTTCGTTTGTTTCATTTCCTTACACACTTTCTAGGTTGTTGGTAATATGGGAGAGGCCATGGAAGCCGCAGATCCCTCTATTAAGAGCACCCTGCTCAAGTGCATGAGACAGCCTGCCACCACCTTGTCCGTTCAGCTGGCCGCCATCCAGGCTTTCAGACGCATGCAGCTCACTGATGAGGTAAATAGCACTCACTTGTCATCATCCCAATATGTCTTGCGGAGGTTATACACACAGGTGGATCAGCTCTGTGCTTCTGTTTTACCGTACAGGTGCGTGCCAACCTCCAGAGGGTCGCCACATACGCCAAGGGTGCAGTGCAGAAGCGCCTGGCTGCCTACCTGATGCTGATGAAGAATCCCAAAACCAGTGACATGGAAATGGTCAAGAAGTTGTTCAAGCAGGAACAGAACCAGCAGGTCAAGGCCTTTGTGACGTCTCACATCTACAACATCGTGTCCTCCACGGATCGCAGCTCCAAGAGGTAAGGATACCTACATATGTATACAGAAACAAATGTTACATGCAGTTCAGTGTTATTTTTCAGATTTCATTTTTGTTAATGATAATGATAATATACTTTATTTGTCAGTCTGAAATTTGTTTTGTGTCCATTTAGTTTCTCCATTGTGAACACATACATGTAACATTAATTGTCCATTGTCCATCAATTTTTCCCCTTCCCAGTGACTCAGCGCAGTGTAGGACAGACATGGCAAGACGCAAACATATAATAGTGCAGGTGTAGCAATTGTTTCATCAATATTATTGTGTTTGCTAAGGTTCCTTTCATATTTTTCCCCCTTAGGCTTGCCAAGAAGATTATGGAAGTCCTCCAGAACACTGATGTCCCCACTCATATTGACTACACCACTCTGTCGCGCAACTACAAACTGGGAATGGCACATAAATCCATGCAGGCCAACACTAAGGGTAACATCATCTTCGACCCCAGCAGCCAGCTGCCCAGAGAGGTCATGCTGGAAACTACGATGGAGGTCTTTGGTTACAGTGTGGATATGTGGGAGGTACGAACAGCAACACTTAAACGCATGGGCTATGTCAGGAAATGTCTGCAAGTAATTCATGTTTTTTACATTACCTGACTGTTCATGTGTAATCGTGTCGCTTGCTTGTAGATCGGCATGGACGGAAAGGGCTTTGAACCATCTATTGAGGCTCTGTTCGGAAAGAATGGATTCTTCCCTGACACCATTTCCAAGACACTCTATTGGGCAGTAGACAAAATGCCATTCATCAAGGATAATGGAAATAAGGTATACTTTTGGGGGATTCATTTTTGTAAATTTTCTATAATTCAAAAAATGTAAGTAAAACTATGTATTTGTGTTAAAATCTCATTACCGTTTTTACCTCCAAAAGGTACCTGAAAACCTTGTTAAGGAGGTTGTTGCTAACTTCAACAAGCTGGTCAAGGAGCTCCAGGCCCAGGAATCCCCTGAGGCCATGGCCTACCTGAGGATCATGGGCACCGAGCTGGGCTACATCAAGGCCAGTGACCTGAAGGGCTACGCTCAATACGCCGCCATGTACTCCGATATCTTAATGAGGCTCATTCCCAGAGAGGTAATTATTCCTCTTGTTTTATGTACTACCTGTTATGTTGATTGTGGTCATTTGGTTTAACAAAAGATTTCCCCCCCTTTCCCTGTTGCATCAGATAATGCAAAAACTGATTACCAACACAGACAACGAGTTCTTTGCTCACTACATCTTCATGGACAACAAAGCCTGCGTGGCGACCGGATCCGGCTTCCCCCTGAAGGTTGCCATGGCTGGCATATTTGCTCCTGGAGCAAAGGGAGGGCTTAGCATCACACCAAACATGGTAGGTATTCCTCTTTTTCCCTGCAACCTTCTTGCCCAGGTAATAGACATAGTCTTGCAACTCCAATGATTATGTTTGTTTTCATTCCGTACAACAGGAAGTGTCCTTCAGGCCTTCTATGGGTATTGAGTTGGTGACCAAGATGGGAGTTCATGTTCCTGAGTTTGTAGACACAGATGTTGCGATGCGCACCACCATATACCACGAGAGTGCTCTGAATGCCAGGATCACCATGGACAACAACCAAGTCAAGCTCTCTCTCCCCGCCCCACAAGGCTCCACCCAGCTCTTCACTGTCAGGTACCGCTAACAAACCCCTCCTGTGTCCCCACCTATAACATACATGTATAGAAATAGATGATTTAGAACCCCTATTTTCCTCTTCACTCTTTGAAACAGCAATAATGTGCTACTTGGGAACAACGGCCGTGAGGAAGTGATCTCAGCCAAGGATGAAGGCAGGACCGACGTTGTGCAGTGCAAACCATTCTTCTCTGGATTGAAATACTGCACCACAGCCCGTTACTCCGCTGGCATCAAGAATGCTCCTTACTTCCCCCTGACTGGGGAGACTAAGTATGTTTGACTCATCAATCTACTTTAAGGCTGTTTCGATCGCTGTTATGTTAGATTGTTTTACTGTTATGGATGGGTTTGTGGGAGTTAAGCATTTGCCCTCCATAGGTTTGCTGTGGAGATCCAACCTACCGGGGATGTGACTGAGTACACTGCCACCATAGCTTACAAACTCCTCACAGAGGGAAAAGGGCGCCAGGTGGACTCTTTGAAAATGACACTAAAAGCAGAGGGTATGGATGCATTGTTATTATACATGCATATTTATCTAATGTATTCTATGTATGCCCAGTTTTTAAACTGACACATTCTAACCAACTTTAAATATTTTGCTTCCCTTTGTGACTTTAGGCTCTGCTTCAACTGAGGCCTCCGTCAACATGAAATACAACAGGAACAGGAATGTCTTCACAACCAATGTGCAAATCCCTGATTATGAGGTGGAGACCGGCATCAGAGTTGGCATGGTGGATAGCAGCACAAAAGGCAGATCTCTTACCTTTGACATCACCAACCAGAACATCCCCCAGTTGTCTCTGATTAGCCGTGCCAAGTAAGTCAATAAGTCACCCTCAATCTGTCCAAAACCTTTTGACAATTTGTTATCTGACACTTACTCTCTGTTAATTAATTCAGTTGGGAAATAATGTAACCATTTATGGGTAATATATACAATATTTTGTATATATTGCAGACTTCAGGACCAGACCGATGCAATGCTGCAGATGCAGCTGCTAGTGCCCTCCATGAAGACTGACGCTTCCATCACAGCCACTCTGAAAAACTCAGAGGACCTTGTCCTGGAGATCAAGAGTGATGTCAAGCTCCCAGCGACCAACTCTGTCCAGGCAGTCGTCTTCAAATATGGTATGATAGTCAACTTTTTCGGACTGTGAATCATCCAAAGTCTCATGTTGTTGTGGACAGTGGTTAAAAGTATAGTATTTTTTGATTGAAGGTAAGGATCAGGCTGAGGTTAGCCTAATGTCGAACATGAATTCGGACATCAAGATGCTCCAGCCCTACACGGAGGCTCTCCAGGACTGGATGGAGCTACTTATGAACGAAGTCTTGGACCAGCAGGTGGTCAAGACTGACATGAAATTACGTCATATCTACACCAAGGCTTTTGAGGTAAGAAATCATTATTTTGTATTTCATCATTTTACAACAAAAAAAGTATATTTTAGTTTATTAATTAATTATTAATAAACAAAGTAAACAAACTAAACACACAACGTTTTTTTCAACAGACTGGCAATGTCTGGATGGACAAGATCGCCAACGATGTTCCTTATGTTCACACTCTGAAGAACAGCCTGGCTGAGCTGGAAAAGCCTACCATGCCTGAGAACCTGTTCATGAATCTGTAAGTTGTGCTATATAAAATATATATGTGATATATAAATAAATACTGTTTAAACTTTTGCATACAGTATAAAAATGTGCTCTAACATATTTTGTTTTTGTATTTTACTAGTGAAAGCCAGGTCAGATACCAGTTCAACAAAGACCGTGTATCCTTCACTCTTGCACTGCCTCTCGGAGGAAAGACATCCCAGGAGCTCCGGATCCCTCCCATGCTCACCACACCACTCATTTCCATGCCTCAGATGGGTCTTGAGGTTTCTCCCAAAGAGATCAGCATGCCCACATTCACCATCCCCTCATACTATGACCTCATCTTGCCTCTCATGGGAATGATGGAAGTGTCTGGAAAGGTCAAGTCCAACTATTACAACTTGGAGGGAACCATCTCTGCTGGCAACAACACCGTAGAGTCACCTAGCTATGTGGCTAAGATCAAAGTCATCGCTGACAGTCCCATGGAACTGCTCACATTTACATCTGAGGGTAAGTTGATCTTGTTTGATATGTTCACAAATGTTTGATATGTTCAAAAAAGATGTCTTAGGTAAAAATAGCAATATTTGTACTGATGTTGTTCTGTTTTGGTTTAAAGGAGCTGCGGAAATTAGTGACACACCCCAAGATGCGATCAAGGTTACCGTCGGTGGCTCTCTGAAACACAGATTAATTGAGACAAGTTTTGAGGTCTTGGAAAAAATTGCCATCACAGACAATGTGTTGTCTACTAGCAGCTACAATGGGAAGGCCTTCAGCCCCCTGGGTCTAGACACATCTTTGGACATCACCTCTCAGTGCTCTCTGGCCTCCAATATGCTTACTGGAGATGCTAACATGGACGGAAGTCTGACCATTGGATCCGTGTCAGCCAGCACCAGCTATTCCCAAACCTTTTCTGCTGAACCTTTGAAGAAAGAAGCAAAAACTGAATCCACACTGAGAATAAATTCTGCGTTCCTGGAGGTTTTCAACAAAGCCACAGCCATCTTTACTAATGAGAAACTCCTGATTGAATCCAACACCAATGTAAACATTGACCCACTGAAGCACACCACTAAGTTTACCTTTGGTTACCAAGATGCCAAGCTTACAATCGAGGCTAACTCTGCCACCATGGCTGATAAGAGAATGATTCGTAACCAGGTAGATATCAGTGCCTCTAGAGAAGGGGCCACTATCAGGGTAGAAAATCAGGCTGATGATACAGTGAACAATGTCTACTCTCTGCTTTCTGGTTCAATTAACCCTTCCAGCATTGAGATCAATACAGATGCTTCTCTAAACATCTTTGGAAGCCGTGCCTCTCACAAGGCAACTACAAGCCTGACCACGATTGGCCTAATCAGCAGCTGTACCACAACTGCACAGAGCAACCTGTTGACCTTTGAGAATGTTTTTGCTGGGACAGTTGACACTTCGGGAGCCACCATGACCATCAACACAAAAGGAGCCATTGAGGAGAACACAGTGGATTTCAGTGTTGATGCCAAGGCTCTCAGCTCAGAGGTCTATCTCAACAGTATACTCAATGGCAATGTCTTCGATGCCAACACCAGGAATAGGTTGAACCTTAAATTGAATAAGGATGGCTGCTCCTTCTCCAACAACATGGTGGGATCGCTTGGTGAGATGAAGACTGAAAACACTCAATTCCTGGCTTTAACACTCAGATCGCTGACATTAAGCTCCAAGACAGACAACCTCCTCAATACCGGAAACTACTACAAGCATGACATCACAGTTAACGTTGAGAGTTTTACCGCTTCAGTCAATGTAAAGAATGATCTGAGAATTTTGGAAGTCAACTTTGAGAATGAGGCCCAGTTCGTAGCAAAGCCCTACACAATAGAGCTGACTGGCATTACGACAGGATTGTTGTCTGAAGAACAGCTCAGGCACACTTATGAATTCAAATTTGTTGATATGATCCTTTCTGCCAAGTGCAACACTAATGGTAAACTCCTGGGTTCTCAAATGACACATACCAGTGACATGGAGATTGCTGATTGGACCATGAAGTTCAACAACATGGCTAACATCAATACTAAGTCTCTCCGTCTTGACAGCACTGTTAAATCTATTGCTACACCATTCACCATGTCGATTGATGCTATTCTGAATTCAAATGGAGAAATCCAACTGTATGGACAGCAGAGTGGTGAGCTCTACAGCAAGTTCCTTCTAAAGGCAGAGCCCCTCTCCATGATTCAGTCATTTGAGTACAGGGCTTCAACCACTCACGAGCTACAAAATGGAGCCAGCTACAAGACAAACATGGACAACAAGTTCAACAGCATGATGTCCCTTAAAGAGCAGAGTGTCACAGTGGGCATTTCATCTAAAATGAACAAACATGCACTTGATCATGAATTCACTGCATACAACAAAGCTGAAAAAATGGGAATGGCCATGAAGGGAGCTCTCGCCACAACCTTCTTCAATGGAGCCAGTGAGAACCATGACTACTCCATCTCTGGTTCTGTGAATTATGACAAGAGCAGTGATAGCCACTTCATTCAGATTGCATTTTTAGAGTATCTGCCAGAAACTATTGAAGAATTGAAGAATCTAGTTGTGAGGCTGGTAGACAACAGCATGGACATGCTGAGGAATATCGATGCCTCCTATGAAATTACTGCCCAGATTCGTGGAAAGATGGGAGAGCTTAAAGATGCTGTATATACAATTAATCCCCAGCAGCTCATGCAAGACCTAAAAGACTTTGTTCAGTCAATGGAACAGTACCTGAACAACATGATGAGCAAGTTCCCAACTGAGGAACTAACCAATATGCTTAAATCAATCAAGGCTGATATAATGGAATGGATCAAGAAAAACAACATTGACAACAAGATCAATCGTATTTATGTAAAGATCGAAGAGTTCCTGTCGAACTATGAGGTTGAAAAGATAATTGAGAAAATCATGGATGAGGCCATTGCAATTATGAAACAGTACAGGATCAGGGAAAGGATTCAGTCTGCATTAGCTGCTCTTAAAGCAATTGATGTCCAGCCTATGTTTAACAAAATAATGGCCCCAGTGAAGGAGTTGATGAAGGACCTGTATGCCTTTGACTACAAGCAAATGGTGGATGATGTCAGCATGTTTTGTATCAGAATGATTGAAAAGATCAAGTCTTTTGATTATGAGACATTCACCATGGAACTGAAAGACAAAGTCTCTGAGATGACCAGGATTCCTTGCTTTGGAAAACTCTCTGGAGAGTTCAAAATTGTCTCACCTAACTACCAACTCCAGACCACTGCTGATCTGGCGAACACCACCACTACAGCGATCACTCCAGAGTTCACAATGAACCTTAATTCACAGGCAACCTCCACTTTCGACGTCCTCGCATACACTTTGGATACCAGCGTATATTTGGCCATGCCTGAGAGAAACCGTCTGGCTTTCTCTGAAAACATCAAGGCAGTACACACTGCATTTACCATTGACCACCAGGGCTCAATGAGTCTCCATGGCCTGTCGGCTCAGGCTTCTGCTAAGACGAATGCCAAGGCTACAACTGAGCCTTACGAAGCAGAGCTCGTCAGCAACGCAGTGTTATCCATTGATAGGGAAATCTCTGCCACTCTGGATACAACATACAAACATAGAGTGAACATGCCACTCTTCAGCCTCTCCAGTGATGGTTCTGCTGACCAGAAAATGACTGCACAGCTTAAGGAAGGAATTCTTACTGTCAGTGTTAACAACAAGGGCCAGGGAACATACGCTCTCAAGGATCTCTCAGATGATGTAGCACACAAGAGTGACATGGAGGCTGTGATCGACATATCCACTGCCAAGGTGACTTACAACGACGAAACCAAGAGTGGCCTCTTCAAGTTGATTGAAAATGTTGCTGCTGATATCCACTTCACTCGCTATATCATTGTTGAGGGCAAGGTTGAGACAGAAAGTCCTTTCATGAAGAACAGTATGGCTGTGATGAAATTCCAGGTTAAGACTGAAGACCTGAAAATGAGTTTGGATGCTTCTTATAATGCTGAGCTGGTCGGACCAGTAGCTGGAACTCTTGCAAACTCTGTCCTGGCTGTGGTCGCCCCATATGAGCTGATGCTTGACACCAAGAACAAGGCCAATGTCAAGGTAACCCTACCCATGAAACTCATCGGAAAGACAGATTTCCAGAATGATATGGCAATCAGTGCCAATTCTGATGTGCAGCAGGCCAGTTGGACAGGTCTTGCAAGGTTCAATCAATTCAAATACTCACATTACTTTACAATGGACAATCGTGAGAGGGAAATTCAGATCTTTGCACGGGTCAATGGAGATGCCAATCTTGATGTTCTTAAACAGCCTATTACAGTTCCTGAAATAAATGTTCCATTCTTTGGTCTGACAAGCCCCAAACTGGTAGATTACTCTCTGTGGGAAGACACTGGACTGAGCATGCTTCTGGCAACAACTAAGCAGACCATCGACTTGGAGACCAAGCTCAAATTGTCTCTTGATCTCTTGTATGATGCGACATACGAGTTCTCCATGAAGTCAGCATTGATCACCCTTAAAACTGATGCAAGTATCATGAACCAGGGTGATATTACCATGAAGTTGAATGCCTCCTCAATCTCCACGCTTGAAGATCTGAATGGACAAATTGTGGGAACTAGCATAATGAGCACAGTCAACGGGATCAAACTGGCATCTTTGTATTCTGTAAAGCACACAATGGTGGAGGGAAACCATGACAGCACGATCAGCTTTGCAGAGGGAGCTGTGGATGCTTCCATTAAGAATTCAGCAAAGATTGATCTACCTGTATTAAAAATGGAAATGAACCAGGAGATCCTTGGAAATCCACAGGAGGGAATCATCATCTCTATGTCATGCCCATCAAGTGGACTTGTTGGGTTCCAGTTGCAGACTCAGGTACCACAACAAGTGAGTGGAAGAGTCTACGGCCGTTACCCGGTAAGACATGTTTCCTTCCATTTACTGAGAATTGCTTGTCATTTAACCAATGTTTGACATGCATATACTGACAATAGTATGATATTGTATTAACATATTCTTACTTTTTCAGTCTGCACCCTCCAATGATGTTGAAATATTGGCCATGAAGATGTCTGTAATGAACTGGGAAAAGCTGAGTGTCCAGACAACATGGAACACGGAGATGCCTTATGAAATGATGCTGAGTTTGAAAACAGCTGTGCCTGCAACCTTTAAAATCCAGGAAATTGTCTCTATTCAAATTGGTAAGACTTACAACAAAATGACCAAGCTTGCTTCAAATCTTGCAGGTCCGATTGAAGAGGTTAAGAAACAGGGTACAGTAATGTTAAAGAGGTCTTATGACAACTTGAAAGATATGGATATTTCTAAAATGTCCAGCAGGGTCTCAGATAGCACTATGTTGATTCTCAGAGAATATCAAAAGAGCATCAGAATTATCCTTGATGCAGCCATTAAATTCCTCAGAGAGACCAAATTCCAAATGCCAGGATATGCAGAGAAAATGTCTGGCCTTGAAATCTACAGTAAAATGTCCACCTTTGTTGCAGAAGTAGCCGAAGATGTAATTGTAAAGGTTCCAGAATTATTTGCCACAAAGTTTGAGGCAGTCCTTGAACATTTCCGAGGACTTGAATTCAGTTTCCCTGGCTCTAGTCGCATTGTCAAAGGAAATGAAATCCTTGATGACTTAGTAATTGCAATGAAGAGAATCAGAGGTCAAGTAATTGCAGTGATAAAGAAATTGGGGGATATTCAATTAGAAGACATTCTTAAGAGGGTGTCTGTGTTAATTAATACTTCAGTTGAGAAAGCTGACCAACTCTTTAATTCCCTTAACACTGAAAATCTAGAAAAGGTGTCTGCTTGGGCTTCTAATGTGTATGCTGATGCAATGAATTCCAATGTCCTGGCTGATTTCACCAAGCATATTGTTGAGGCCAGAAGAATAGTTATGGACTATTTCAATATTATCAAAACCAGGTGCCAGGATGTTTTAGCTGACATGTCTGTTGAACAGCTTCAGGCTGACATCCAGGCTTGGATTGACATCATGGTAAAACGGTTGAATGCTTTCCACAACAATGTCATTCAGTATCTTAAAATGAATACAAAAACAGTTGAGCAGTATGTGCGAGTAAGTGACAGACAGATGGATATTGACATTCCATTCCCGTTGTTTGCTTAAAAACAACTAACTTGCCAACATACAAGTTATGTTTTACTCAATAGCATGTCCAGAGTTAAATTATTATGTAGTAACATATACAAAGGTTTTTCAACCACAAACAAGTATTGTCCAAGATGCCCATGCCCCTGTCCCTATTAATTTTGGTTTATTGTTTCTGTGTAATGTGTAATCTTGTTGAAGATACTTTACTTAAATGGTGTAAATTCCACGGTACAAATTCATGAATAAAGAAACTGTACTGCCTATGATAACCAGTGTATAAGTATTTATTATTTATTATTATATATTATGTATTATTAATATATCATTTACAACAGGGCAGAATATCGGGCCCTATGTCCAGCTGACACAACATCACAATATTGGCTTTAAGCTAATAATTATCACATGCTGTTTTCACACAGTAGTAGTGAGACAGAGACAGTGATCACAAATGATTACATGTACTATTAGTGATCTACTAGTCGAAAATTTAACCACGTCAACTTAATATTTTTTTATGTATTGGAGAAACTATTATGAAATGGCAGAAAAAAACATTGCCATTCCTAGTGGTTAACATGTTGTGGTGGAAGGGCTTCTTTTCTTGTACTTGACTATATCGGTAGGACAGAATTAATTACACAATTTTGTTATATATTTAATCACATCTTGTGAAATCAAGATGTGATTCAACAGGCATGTGAAATCAACAGGCATAAATTGTGTTCACGTTGAAATATAATACATTAATTCCAAACAATCATATCAGAATATTTGTAATAAGAAACATTGATTATTATTGACTTATTAAGTCTTAAAGCCTGTGTAGTTAAAATGGTGGACTTACATTTTTTTTTTACATTTAGTTGAAAGGTGTCAATAATCAATAATCAGGGGCACTTTTTGGATTTTATACATTTGGGCCTTGGTTGGGTGTATGGGTGTCGGGTGTGAAGTAAATCTACTGCTTGCTTGACACAGAGGACCGAAAAATATTGAATGTTTTATCAACAAAAGCATATTCCAGATTTTTTTTTAAATATATGTTTTACAAATTCTCCCTGACTGGGAATACAACCGGTAATCAGTGGATACTGCCATTGTATTGGTTGTGAAAGAACCAACCACACCCTGATAAGGACTGGCTCATGTGTTGCAGATATGTCATGCATATATTGTTCTATTTTATATGAAAAATGGTACAACTTCAGATATGAAAATGACACATGACAATTTCATGATGTCTTCTTTCAAATGTTCACTCCCTATTAACTTAATTATATATGTTACCTGATGACTGAATTCAATATAGTGATATATTAGTTGGAGGTGACTGGTTTGCAGCTATTAATTTCTGTTGCTATTGAGTCAGAGGTAAAAGCAGTGTACATGTCATTGGCACCATATTTATACCCATAGTAAATAAACTGAAATATCAATTTGTTGCCCTACTGATGTTTCTGTGTTCTTCTTTGTCAAAACATGTTAAATGGCGTTATCTAATTTTTATCAATGAATAAATAACTAATAACAGTAAGGCTGAACTTTAGCTGAACTTTCTCAAAATCTAATTACAGATCAATTGCAATGTGAAATGTTACGTTAATGTTATGTTATATTATGTTAATATATTCTAATTAATGGTCTGCATTAAAAAAGGGATTCCATCTTACATATCCATGGCTAATTTGCAATTACTTGGATTTCTCATAGTTCAAAGCCTTCTCTATACACTTTTTGCTTCCTGTGGACTGTTCGCTTCATCATGTTTTCGTAGTCAAAGATTTAGGCCTACACACTTTCAGGATATGGACATGAGCTTAAGCAGTCCTCTTGTTATGATGCATATTTTCCTTTTTAATACTAGGCCAACTGCTTTTATTGTGTTGCGATAGTAGCCTACCTGTCAGACTGTTGGCCTTCAATCCTAGCAGTTCAGTATTCTGGGCAGACCTTTGCACAATCACACAAATTTTACTTTACATCTGCAAATTTGCTCACAGATAGTACACGTGGACCACCATTAGTTTACAGTGCATGTGTGTTTTTTATTATAAACAAGCAGAAATTCTAAGGGTTTTTTCCATCACCATTACTCTGCCTCTGATGTCTTCTTTAATACTGTCATTTGTCACTATGTCACCGTGTCAGGAGGATTTGAATCCCCAGAGGCAGAAATGTTTATGGACATAATAGCCATAGCAGAAAGTTGCATATGAAATGTCTCATTGTGCAACAAGTAAAACAATCGATTTAAAACTGACCTCAGGCCAGCCTTCAAACCATTTCATGTTATTTCTTCGTTGATTCCGAAAATAAATAGACAAAAAATGTTTTAGCCTACTCATATTTAGAACAAAGTACTTATAGCTACCTATAATAAGATATTTTTCCTTTAAAACGCAATTAGCAACACATGTTAGCCATTCATTCATCGTGTGATAATAGAGTGTGTGTGAGCAATAACAGTTGAATAGAGGCAATCTGAATGGTCCACACTGCGGCCTTGGCCATAACAAGTCCCACTTCATCTTGACCACAGCCCCGTTGGTAAAAAGCAGCTTTTAGCCAAATGTTCCTTCACAGCAAAAGGCAGCAGTTCACACAGCCACCCGATTGTCTATGTTTTTTCTGTAAGGATGCCTTGGTTGCGGTCTCAAACACTTCCCAGATCCCATCCTTGGTTTTAGCAGAGCACTCCAGATAGTCATACGCCCCGATGCGCATCGCCATCGCCCGTCCATCGTCCGCCTTCACCGGCTCTTGTTTTAACCTCGACAGTTCATACTTGACTATCTCGTCGTTGCGTAGATCCTTTTTGTTGGCGACCAAAATGATAGGCACGTTGGGACAGAAGTGTTTGACTTCTGGGACCCACTTTTCCGAAATGTTCTCCAGGGAGTCTGGACTGTCCACTGAGAAACACATGAGGATGACATCAGTGTCCGGGTAGGACAGCGGACGGAGGCGGTCGTAGTCCTCCTGGCCAGCGGTGTCCCACAGCGCCAGCTGGACCTGTTGGGAGTCCACCTCGATGTCCGCCACGTAGGTCTCGAACACCGTGGGGACGTACACCTCCGGGAACTCGTCCTTGGAGAACACGATCAGCAGGCAGGTCTTACCGCAGGCGCCGTCTCCCACCGCCACCAGCTTCTTCCGTATATCTGCCATTGAGTTTCGATAGCCTAACTATAGCCTGCGTATAACATTGGGAGCACTTTATTCTTCTTCGATTACAATGTATAAGCATGTGATACTCAGACTAACAAAGTGGGACTGTTTTAAAGACGACGCACTGTGTTGTGAACACTGAACATTGCCAGTAACTACTGCCCTTCCTTTATAAAGCACAGGCGTTTTCTTAATATAGCAATCCAATCGGAAGGGAGGAGGTGAGATCATTTTTGGTTAAAGCGAGAGGTGATTGGATCCCAACATTTTCCCTGATGTAAAGGAGGGTCATGTAGCTACTCGAGGTCCCACCCGATCTAGACCCAGCTCGGATCCGCACCGTCCAGCTACGCAGGGATGTCATCATATTTTTAGATTCCCATTTATTTATTTTACGTTTTCGATGTTATCTACTCTGTTATTCACAACTGGGCCCACACATCTCCAAAACCAGACGAAGTCTAAATGGTCTGGCATTGGTTTGTAGCCTATAATATGACCAAATATATACAATATATATATATACTATACAATATATAAAAATAGCAGTTTAAAGAACGAGGCCATCAAATATAAAATAGGCCTACATGATTAAACATTACATGTCACTTTCTTTATTTAATAATAATAATAATAATAATAATTATTATTATTATTATGGTCTATGCTGCTACTTATGTTTACTTATTTTTTAGATATTTCTTATTTTTGAACCAAGCCTAAGAATTGTACTCTTCTGATGTTTGTACAATAAGATGTAATAAAAGTAAATCTGATTCTGACATGTGTGATAAGGACTGCAGAACTGTCCTGTTTTGCACCGCTCTCACGACCATGCAGGTCTACCTAATGTTCAACATTGACATTGCAACAAGCCCTCCCCCTCTAATAACAGTAAGGTGTGTAGCCTTGCTGTTATTAGAGTGTGAGCTGGACTTTCTCAAAATCGAATGAAATTTAAGCATTTTATTTATTAAGCAGTCCACTTTTTATGATGCATGTTTTTTTTAATAGAAGGCCAACTTCTTTTATTGTGTTGTGATAGTAGCCTACCTGTCAGACATTTTACTTCAAATCTGCAAATTTGCTCACAAATAGGACACTTGGACCACTATTAGTTTACAATGCATTTGTGTTATATAATAAATATAAATTAATGTATTTTTTATTATATATAATAAAAAAATAAGCATTAAAAATATAACAATTCACATACTAAACATGTGTGACAAGAATTGC
The DNA here is from genome assembly GCA_900302595.1 of Gadiculus argenteus. NCBI lineage: Eukaryota > Metazoa > Chordata > Actinopteri > Gadiformes > Gadidae > Gadiculus > Gadiculus argenteus. The sequence goes on from OMLJ01113949.1 coordinate 25,403, forward strand.
AGAAGTGTCCTGTTCTGCACCGCTCTCACCACCGCGCAGGTCTACGTAGGTTCCGCTACATACAGGGAGGGGGCACTGGAGGGTGGAGGCACTGGAGGAGGAGGAGGAGGCGGACTACCAGCGCGGAGTTCACGTTAAAGCCTGGTTCAACCACCACCGCTCTCCACGGAAACAAAACAATAAAGACAACCGGCTACACTGTGCTCGAGGAACATAGACCCCTCTCTCCACACGACAACGCGTGAGTAGTGTGTTTATTTTTTGCTGAAATCGTGCAATATCCCCTTTGCAACCAAGGAGTGTTTGGAGCGAGCACGGTAGCGTGCTCGTGTGTCCCTTTTGTTGCGCGGCGCAGGCCCCTCTGTTTGGACCCGGAGGGGGGCCATGTTGTTTAGCCAGCCACCGTTAGCCTAGCCGTAGACTGTAGCTTGGATGCTAAGCTAAGCTAATTATGCCTGGATTCACGTTCCGTTAAAAACGGCAAACAGCCTAGGGTTATGACGCTAGACGGCTTGGCTGCCGTCTAGCGTAACCCTCGACCGTTTGGCTGTTTTTAACGGAAGGTGGCTCTACGGCGTGTATGCGGTGAAACGAGGGGTTGGTGGGCGCACAGGGACGTGTTGGGTTGTTTCCACTGGGTTAGTATCGGCGTCTCCTCCTAGACGTTAGCTTCCCTGCGCTAATAATAAACCGAAATAATGGGCCTGCTTACGTTTGCTAGTTTCTTAGCATCGTGGAAATATAAACCGTGGCACGGTACCGTTGAACTTTGTTCTTGTTGTACTCTGCTTGTTTTAAATGGACATTTGCGAATCATTTGCAATGGCCGTTGTGTCTGAATATTTGTTTGCGAACTAGCCCGATAGCTGCTAGGTCCACTAGCATTGCAGCCTACTGGCTCCGTCAGTTGGTCAGGAAAAGAGTATGAACACTCAATGCGACACGGACAACTGCATGTATTCGTTTCAACCGTTCTTATTTTCTGGTCGAAAACAAGACTGGGCGAGCATTTTGTATTTGTCCTCCACATTGAGTGAATTTTTGGTTAAATACCGCGATATTATATCGCTAGCTGGCGGCCACATTAAAAGCTGACATAATGCTAACCGTTAGCAGGGCCGTTAGCATTCTTCGGAATCATCAACCGTCAACCTAATCTCACGTATTGTGAGCACTGTTACACCTGATCTGTAACCTTAACTGGGAGATATATGTCCCTACTGGTGTTCGACTGTTCGTGCGTGTTTCAGGCCAGGTTTCACACTCCTTACGTGTTCCATAAATGCAGGAAGTGAAGGTCCAGATATTAGCCACATCCCAGCGATATATTTAAAAACATTTTTTAATTCATTTATATGTGTATCCATCCACTGATATTATTTTACGTGATGAACCATTTTTACCCCCCATATGGAATAAGTTCATCTTAACCTGCACGTTTTAATAGTTGTATTGTATTACTTGATTTGAACTAGGCCTACAACATGCAGTTTATAATTGTATAAAGTCTACGACAGCGTCGCCTAAAATGGCAAAAAAGTATACATGTTTTCACATCTGGTCTAACCTGAGTCTTGAGCTTGGGCGTTTTCACTAATTTAATTGGATTGTTATCATTTGCATTGAATAGTCTTAAAAGTCACTGCTTTGACTCTTCACCACAATCAAAGACTAAATAACACTGTCTTGAATAACACTCAATCATCTTGTCTTCATTGGTCAATTTGTATTACATTTGTATTACAATTGTGTTACATGTTCAATTGCATTTATGTGACATGTATTCAATATAAACTTTTTATTTAGGTTTCCCGTGGAATGAGCGTTCCATGCAGCATCCTAGGTATGAATGACGTGGCCTGGCAGGAGACAAGAGGTGGGATGCTGCATGCAAATGGTGCTCCTGAGACAGGGGTAGTCCGGGTTCACGGTGGCGGCCCCCTGGCCACAGTGGGTGTAGCTGGACAAGGCCCCGGAGGGCCACATTTACAAGGCATGGACAGGGCATCTAATCCCACCCCAGGTACCCCTCAGCCACCACTGAGTGGGCGGTCCCAGGATGACGCCACAGTTGGGTACTTCTTCCAGAGACAGCCAGGGGAGCAACTCGGAGGATGTGTACCAAGCAAACACCGCTGGCCCACTGGCGATGGCAACCATATTGACCAGGTACTAAACAAAAGTGGAAATGTATTGCAGTCCCCACCAATGGGGGAAAAAATGTGTCAAATATAGCAGATATCAATGTCCAGTGCATGCTTTAAGAACATTTGAAGACTGTCATGTAATTATAATTTTGCCTCATTGACTGGCATGAAGTAAATTATTAAAGTTAAAGTATAGCCTTCCAACCATTACCAAATTATTTTTGAACCAAGCCTACCATTTTCATTGGGCAACATGGCAATGCTTCTACATCGTTTAGAAAAAAGATAACAAAGTCTCAAATTTGAATTTTAAGGACTATATTTTACAAAATCAATGTGCAATAATTTGGTTCTTGGTGAAATCAAGTGGTTATGTGGAAAGGAGGAAATGGTTCATCAGATTAGGAAAAAAGATTTTGGTACACAATAGTGTAGGCTTGTTAAAGCTAGACTGTGGGATTTGACATGATGGACACATTGTAAATATTTCTAATACTGTCATTTGCATTTGTTTTGGACACAACAATTCCATAGTAACCACAGTAACCACCAGATCTACCAAACTCGAACCATCATCAGAAACCTGTGACATGACGGAAATTGCAACCATACTTGTTATGTAGCGGGATGTCTTGAGTTGACACAGTGGTCAAACTAGTTTAAATAGCGTGTGAAC
>OMLJ01113953.1:0-17926 GCA_900302595.1 Gadiculus argenteus
TTTCTACATATATATTTTTTATGCTACTGCCAATGAAGTGCACCGTCACAAGAGATGGTGTCGTGTTTCTATGAAAGACATTTTTATTTATATACACACATACACGCACACAATGGCTTTTTAAATTTTTAATCTTTATAAAAGAATTCCCACTATATTGTAAAGGCACACTTGATGTACATATGTGTGCGTGTCTTTCTGAACAATCTTAATTTAACGTTGCGCTGCGGACGTCAATCAGAAAGGCCGCTGTGTGTGTGTACGCCGCAAGGAGTACTCTTCTTGATATATGAATTCTTTTTTTTTTATACAAAGAAAAAATAATTTATTTATGGAAGGCTATAGAAAGCTATAATGGTTGAAATAGAGAATAAAATATTTTATTTAAAAAAAGAAATGTAAAAGGTTTTTTTTGGTCATGACACATGTTTTTTGTTTCTTTCTTTGCAAATGTTTCTACTGAGGTGTTTTAACTTGAATAGAGTTTATTTATTGACGGTTTCCACAATATGAAGCTCATGGGGACACGTTGTTTATGGGCTTGTGAAAACTGCAGATTTTAACCTACTGGCCAAATACTTGTTTTTTTCTGAATCAGTATTTTTCTCATTGATAACAACTCTATTAAAAGACTTTTTTGGAACCCTTGAGCTGTTTTGTTTTAATTAGTTGTGCTGCATGCAGCACTCTTAATTCTTTATGAATTTATTTTCTATTGTGGAGAGAATAAAAATTACAGAAATGAGGTATAGAACATTTGAAAGAATATTGTTTAACTCTTAACTATTTGTTTCCAACCATTTAAATGGTGTGCATGTTAACATTGTTTATCCCTGTATTTATTTATTTTTTATTAATTTCTTAAAATGTGACTGTGCACTCACCACATTTTTGTAGTTTAGAAATGTTATACAATATTGATAATTCAGTGTAATGGATACATGTTTACTTGCTCTATAAACAATAGCCTCCCCATAGGAGCAGTCATGTCTTCCTGCAGATTATGTTGTGACTATCAACATGTGTCATGTGTCAAGGACAAGTTCGGTATTTTGAACATTGAGTCCCCTTTCTGGTTTGTCTGTGGTTGACACTGAAATGTTGACTACTGTCTCTGGTATTGGTCTCATTTAGAATTGCCCCTGCCTGCTTCAGAATGGCTGGCCATGGGCATGCACAAACCTGTCCTTAAAACAACCAGTTAATCTTTATAAATGTGCAACTCACCGAGTGTTCGTTGATTTTCCAAATCAAGAATCGTAGTGAAATACAGTTCCTGTACCGTTTCATTCAATCATTCTGATTCATTTTGTAAATCCCATTGAAAGAGAAACCGTCTGGAACCGGTTTTCATTCACAAAATGCCAAATAAAACAGGACAGAAACTGTATTTTGCACCACTAACCACTCGGTGAGTTGCACAGTTATGAAAATGAACGTTTATGGTTGTTTTAAAGACAGGTTTGTGCATGCCCATAGCCAGCCATTCTGAAGCAGGCAGGGGCGATTCTAAATGAGCCCAATACTAGAGACAGGACTTTAGTGTCAACAAGTCTATTTCATCCTAGACAAACCAGAAAGGGGGCTCAATGTTGAAAATACCGAACTTGTCCTTTAAGTGTGTACCTGACTCGTTCACATGGTTTCCGTGGAATTTCATCTTGGGATGTTTGCAATAGGGCATGGCAGGTATTTGACTACCAGCCAAAAAGGCTTGCTGTTAGATTTCTTGTAATGCCAGCTGCTTTGTATAACCATAAGGGTGCGTTCTAGTTAGTAGAAAGTCAGGTATTTGTGTTGTGTTGAAATGTGCCAATACAATATGGCTTAGCTCCCATTGGCTGCGGCTGACTCACCTGACCGAGGAGGGCCTATGAACGATCTCTATTGTCACATTACATAAACATTACATTAAAAAAAAAGTCCTTAAAAAAATAAAATAACTCTGCTCCTGAAATAATTAACCCAGTGATTGTTAAGCGGCCAATAGTAATACAAAACGTTTGAAGCAGATGGCCAGACATGGAGACCAAAATGGCCAGCATTCGATTGGCCCAGTGTTCAATTACCGGCCTGTGATTGACCCACTTGTAAATTGGCTGTCCGTGTGTTTGGCTACCCTGTGATTGGTCGGCTCCCTGGGCTATGGCTACGGCTGCTGTCGGAGCAGCAGGAGGTGGTTGTGTCGCAGGGTCCTCAGTTCGGTGAGTCTGCCCAGCAGCCGGCCGAGGCGCTGGGGCCCGCTGCACGCCTCCCTGGCCTGGGACACGCAGAGCCGCGACAGCACCTCCAGAACCACCTCCTGGAGGCTCTCCACCATGCCCGCCGCATGAAGGGCGGGCCGGTCTGACCCCACGTGGAGAGAGAGAGAGAGATGGGTGAGTACAGCAGAAACAGCCAACCACTGGATTGTACACTACTTTTCACTAGGCAAACTGGAAAATTTAATTCATAGAGGACGGGTTGTTTGAAACAGACAAGTCAGATCTTCAAACGTGTTACAACAATTAATAAACATCAGAATCATTCACAGAACTATTTCTATACATTCAGATGAAGTTCACAGATTGCTGTGCACACGCACACACACACACACACACACACACACACACACACACACACACACACACACCGGAGCAGAGGAGTGCGGTGGCGGTCAGCAGGGCATACTCTGCGTCCGTCACCCTCAGAGCCGTCATGCTGTGGAAGAAGCTGAGCACCGAGCCCAGGGGGTCCTCGCTGGGCTCTGGGGGACACATCAATACACGACACATAGATACACAAGACATAGATACAAACATCAATACACGACACACAGACCCACGACACATAAATACAAGCATCAATACACAACACATAGACCCACAACACATAGATACAAACACATAGACACACGACACATAGATACAAACATCAATACACAACACATAGACCCACGACACATAGATACAAACACATCAATACACAACACATAGACCCATGACACGTAGATAGACAACACATAGACACACGACACATGGATACAAACATCAATACACAACACATAGACCCACAACACATAGATACAAACACATCAATACACAACACATAGACCCACGACATGTAGATAGACAACACATAGACACGCGACACATAGATACAAATATCAATACACAACACATAGACCCACGACACATAGATACACAACACATAAGACACACGACACATAGATACAAACACATCAATACACAACACAGACCCACGACACATAGATACAAACACATTAACACACACACGCCACATAAATACACAATACAGATAAATGCTCAACATAAATACACACACATAAATACACGACACATAAATAAATAATATAAAAAACAAATACACAACACATCAATACACACTCAAATAGACAAACATAAATGTACGCAACACATACATGGGATAACATGACAGAAGCACACAACACTAACAAACTCAACATCAATACGTAAAATATTTACCCAACACAAATACAAAACAGGAACATAGAGCTAAACACACAACACAAATACCCATAACACTTTAAACCAGATTTTAAACCAACAACATGAAGACACAACCCTCCCCTTTAAGACACCTCACATCACCACTAGCTCTGTCTAGCATAAAAGCACAGCTTCCTCATACAAAGCAGATATTTGTCTCTCTACCGGAGTTGTGTGACGTCCTGCAGTTGTTTTCCTTGGTCTCCAAGCTCTTCAGCCAGTGGTGTGTTGAGATGTTGAAAGGCTGGAGGGCTATGGGACAAAAACACTTTAGGCATTAAAAAACACTTTTATTTTTCCATGTACACTCAGGATCATTTAATTTAGAAACTCACACAAACTGTGCTCTACAGTTGACATGAGATTTAATGAAATGGCTTGATTAAAAGAAAAGTAATTTGACAGCAGCTACTGTACGTAGACTACAGGTAAAGTAGCCGTAGCCCTGGTAGGTCACCTGGGAAACACACCTGAGTGAGTGGTGGATCACCTGGGCTACAGGTAGGAGATAGGAGACCTAGATAGGAGATTACCTGGGCTACAGGTAGGAGATAGGAGACCTAGATAGGAGATTACCTGGGCTACAGGTAGGAGATAGGAGACCTAGATAGGAGATTACCTGGGCTACAGGTAGGAGATAGGAGACCTAGATAGGAGATTACCTGGGCTACAGGTAATTTTGGTTGTGGGCCAAAATTCCTCTTAATGCCAGGTAAATCTGCAGGATCGAGCCACTGCAGTGATGTTTGCGGTGCAGCATAACTGATTGTCTAGTGTCACACTAAGGTTCCTGACAGTTGGAGAGGGGGATACATCTGCTAAATCAGCCAGGAGAGGGGGATACATCTGCTAAATCGGCCAGGTAAAGACTGCCCAGACTGCCAACAGTGACTTACTGGTCACTGTTGAGAACATCACTGTATCCCCCTCTCCAACTGTCAGGAACCTCAGTGTGACACTAGACAATCAGTTATGCTGCACCGCAAACCTCACTGCAGTGGCCCGATCCTGCAGATTTGCCCTATACAACATCCGCAGGATCCGGCCCTTCCTCACAAGGGAAGCAGCTCAGCTCCTAGTCCAAACTCTGGTCATCTCCCGCCTTGACTACTGCAACTCGCTTCTGGCCGGACCTTTGCAGCGGATCCAGAACGTGGCAGCGCACCTAGTGTTCAACCTACCTTAATTCTCCCATGTGACACCCCTTTTTCGGGACCTCCACTGTCTCCTTGTAGTCGCTCGCATTAGATTCAAGGTGATGGTACTGGCATACAAGGCGGTCGATGGAACCGCTCCTGCCTACCTCCAAAAAAAAATCACACACCCCAGCTCGATCCCTCCAACTACCTCAACTACCTCAGCTGGACGTCTGGTTCCTCCGTCCCTAAGGGCAAACAAGGGTCGATCTTCTAAATCGCAACTCTTCTCTGTCCTGGGACCACAATGGTGGAACGAGCTCCCCCCGATGTCAGGATCGCAGAGTCACTAACCAGTTTTCGCAAAAGACTTAAAACTCACCTGTTCAGAGTTCACCTGGACTCTCCATAGCCAACCCCCTCCACCTACCATTATGTCTTACGCAATTAATGTATGCACCTAATGTATGTGATATTTTGCTTAGTTTTAACAATTTACACCTAATGTATGTGAGATTTTGTTTAGTAATTTGTGGAGCATCTGCAGTAGTTGGCTATCAATGCTGTACACAGGGAATAGGTTGGTTTGACGATTGCCAATACTTGCACTTGGTTCTATGAACATCTACAAGCGATGTATTGTGACACTTCTTATGACAAATTTACTTATTGTAAGTCACTTTGGATAAAAGCGTCTGCTAAATGCCCAAAATGTAAATGTAAATGTAAATGTATTAGTGGTCACAACATGTCTTCAGAACGAAGGCTGTGTCTTCGTTCTGGAAAATCGTTCAAATCAAATAAATCAATAGGTAGGCTACAGGATTGGTCACCGATTCAAAGCCTATGTGAAAGCCTATGTGATTCAGTCAGAATTTATGTAGGCTACTTCCTTTTTGTAATTGGGCTACCTCAGTCACAATGGTTTTCTGAATAAGCTGTCACATGTCAAGCCACATCATGCAGCGACTCCCTCCCTGTTGCACAATTGAATCAAATTCAATCACTTGGGTTTAGGGGTCGCCCCGGCTAACTGCATCTCATTCCCTACCCAGTGAAGGTATCTCTCATCTCTGCCCCCTAGGGACACAAATGGAAGGTGCTTGAAACAAATTCCATCCAGAAACTTGTTATGCTGTGAAGTCTTCCACCCACAACCTCCGTTAGAAAGAGAATGTGACCTATCCCAGGTATATTGAATACATTAATGTTGCCATCCTATTTAAACCCAAGGCCGTTTATTCAAATAATAGTACTATTCAACTGACTGAACAGTTTCATTACAACATGCCTCCAAAACATCAGCAAAACATGTGGTTAAATGTAGGCCTAAAATCTAATAAGAAGACCCCTGATTATTGCCTGTTTTTTACAAGCCATTATTTATGTCTAAGGTTCCAGAATAGCTTGTGTTCACACACATTGCTTACAATGCTAGCCCACGTTATTCTTGACCCTCCCTTCCTTCCTTTTCTTGGTGCAGCCTACCGATAGAAAACGCCCACTGTGGGTTATAGAGGCCAAAGCATAATACTTAGAAAAAAATAGGCTTTAGCAGCAACTCACTGATAGCCGCTCAGACGACCAGTCCCTGCTTAAGGATAAAGATATCAAACGTGGACTGCATTTGCTTGGAGACAGAGGCTTAACGATGTGTGTTTGTAGATGGCTTGCAATGCTCTTCCTTTCCTCAGTCCTTGACGCAGGTGAGTGAGTGATGAGTGTCTACCAGCTGGGCAGGTAACAGCCTATTATCAGCCAAACCAAGTAACGTGTTAACTGTTTAGATAGTGTCATTGATATAGGCCTACTGCCATTATAATTGCAATTATCGGTAATTAGGAAATCGTTTGATATTTTTTAAACGTTTTGCCGAATACTGAATAACATGAAATTATACTTTTCTGACTACTGGTTTTATGTTCAGATAAGGAATGCAGATATTCTATGTGAGTTATTCAGTGAATTCTTTCTCCTTTGATGGGGAGATAAACACACACACACACACACACACACACACACACACACACACACACACACACACACACACACACACACACACACGCCCACACACACACACACACACACACAGCCTGCACGCGCCAGTGGTACCACCATAAAGGAGATTAGCTAATAGGCAGGATAATAATACGGCCAGGATTCCCTGAAACAATAGTCATAGAAAAGAAAGGCGAGCTCGTTGACTTGGGCAGGGCTGTCCTTCCTTCCTAAGAGGAACAAACTGGGTGTATTCCATGTGCTAGCACACAAGGGTTCACAATAGTTCAGAAAAATATAATATTGTTCCTTCCACTATCTGGTGATGTCAATTCAACTTTTGCTCCAGCATGGACAAAGAGGGGAAATTACCAAGAAAATAAGCGAAACGGTAGTAAAGGAAATCCCTGCGATCAAATGAAATGAAAGTGTCTGGCAGCTGAGCTGAACTTTTTTTTACTTAAAGTTAAAGCAATGTGTTTTGTGTGGAAAGAACTTTAATATAATTTAAACAAGTTGTGTTTCTACAGTAGCCCAGAATGGACTGACGGCTTTAGAGAGAAAGAGTTTTATATTTTTCATCATAATTGCCATTTTTTTATAAGCTATGACCAGTTGTACAGACTAAATAACTCAAAACTATTCATGACCCTATCAAGCAAACCTATTACTTGACACTTGGCTACTCGATGCTGTCATTGACATTGACATAATTTTGTAAGTACGTACACACTGGCACCTTACCTTAAAGGCCACTATGGCTGTTCCTACCTCGTAGGAAAGGGAGGGTCTTGGGGAGAGTGTATTCAGCTGGTTGCATCTGAAGCCTCACCACTAAATGCCAGTTAATCCATACTGCATCTTTCATGTACAGCAAAAAAAAAGCAAAGAAAACAGACGGAACAACCTGATTATATAGTTAAAAAAATGACATGACATGAACAGAGATTAGAGTTATAATATCAGAGTGATCTTGGAGTCAAGACTGCCTCCATATAGTGTTCACAATTTACACAATTTGTGTTCACAATTTGTAAGCAAACGCTTACCAACTCCAACATTGGACCAATGGGGCACACCCATTGGGGGTTAGAGACTATTGTCAGATTACCTTGTTGGTGTTGGCCAGCCTCAGCCAGAATTCTATAATTGGGTGTCAGCGTTTCTCAGGACAGTGTGCAGAAAATGGGGAAACAATTTAAGTATCTTAACACCGATCAAAGTCTTTATGCTTGAAGGGGTATCTAAAAAAACACAATGGTAACGTGTCCTCTGAGTAACAACGTATTGTGTCTGTCTTTCCTTTCCACACCCCACTGAACCTCACCACGGGACCCTAGCTACCTCATACCCTGCTTCCACCCTATCTCTGTTCCATTTTCAGCCCCCCTCTCCTGCATCCCTTCGACCTAGCATCTCTCCTGCTCTTCCATCCTCTCTACCTTCCCCTTCTCACAGCGGTTCGTCGCAGAGCCCTCTAGACATCAGCAGCAAGTGCACCCTGGTGATCTCCCCCTCTGAACTGGTGGTCAGGTAAAGAGAACACCATTAGGACACCATTGATGTTTTACAAGGAGGGTGACGTTGACAGAATAGTTGTTGGTTGCAATAGTGATTCAATCTAGGAAAAAAAGTTTGATTGATAAGTGCACATTAGCACTTATAATAACTCAGTGTTATTATTCATAACACTGAGTATAGAATCTCATATATAGGGCACATGGTACACTTGTAAAGTCACCTAATCTGTGTGTCAATTCAATTAATCTCAATTGCTTTAGGTTTGGGGATCCATTGCTTGCTAACTGCTCCATAGGAATGATGGAGGGTTTTCTCAGCTGGCTTGTTGAACCGGTAAGGATGTACATTCCCATTTTCTTTTTTACCCACTTTAACAAAAACATCCAGAAACTAAAGAAAATAAGGAACAAAATCTAAGTCAATGTCAATGTTTTCTTTGTTGTATGCACAGTATAAAACACGGTCATTCTAAATCGCATCAAGTTATTTTCTGGGTGTTGTTTTTTCCAGTTATACCAAGAAATGGCTTTTCAGAAGATACAAATGAGTTGTACAAGACAAGACTCCTAATATGCTCATTTTAAAACCCCACTTTAGGACGCAGAAGGAGTGTTCACAATGGATCGGTTCCAGGTCTTGAACTTCACCAGCCTCACACAGTGGGGTCTTAAACCAAAGTGCTTTGTGATGGTTGAGAGAGGGGATTGCTCCAGTGTGCTTCATCTAACCGTCTTCAGTTAGTACCACATTTTATCTTGTCTCTGGTTTAATTTGAAATGTATGTCTTTGTGTCTTTATAATTTCTGTGTGTGTGTGCGTGTGCGTGTGCGTGTGCGTGTGCGTGTGTGTGTGTGTGTGTGTGTGTGTGTGTGCATTTGCAGAACCTCCGGACAACGTATCCATCAGCTTTGTAAACCACACTGGCCCACTGCTTGAAGGACATCAGTACACCCTCCAGTGCCTTGTCCAGGATGTTGCTCCTGTTCAGAACCTCACCGTGACCTTCTACAGAGGAGACACTGTGCTGGGCCCAGTACAGTCCAGCAGGAACTCTGAGGAGACGCCTGTGACAGAGCTGTTCACCGTCAGCATCAACTCTAGCAGAGAGGACGATGGGGTCCAGTACTGGTGTGAAGCCAAGCTGAATCTGGGACCACAAGGACCAGCGCTACCTCCTGTGATGCGGTCACAGAAACTCAAAGCTATCAGCCTCAGTGCCAAAGGTATGTGTGTTTGTATGAGAGTTCTTATTTTGAATGCAAGGGTTAGGGTATCTAACCCTATATCTGAAAAATATCAATACATTTGATTCTGGTGATTTGACAACTTATGCCATCTTATCCCTTCTTTATAGGAACCTCCAACACTAACTCTGGACACTTCATACAGAGCGTTTTACTCCTGTCCATCCAGTTCATTTATTGGGTATAAAACCAGTCTATGTAACACAATGCTGTTTTGGATTAGCTGAGCCCTGCCTATATTGTGAACAGAGGAAGATATATATATCCCATCAGATTCCATAACCTCTAGAAAATGTCCCTGCCAAATGGACCCTCTTAATGGACAGTGTATTTTTCTGTTACCCTGGCCTTCTCAATTAGTAAGGTGTCAGAACTAGATCATTGCGACTTGTAAATACCACCTGCCATAAAGATCTCATTCAGGTACACAGTGTGCAAATTGCTTACACATTAGTGCTTATTTCATGTAGAATACTTCTGTAAATAGTAAACTTAATAGAAATCCATTTGCTCTGGTTGTCTATCTTGTTTCTAATTTTTCAACAAAGATTCTATAAAAATCATAAAATGTCCAGGTGGACATGGTATATTAGTTTCTTTCCTCAGTCTATATATAATAATTTAAATTGATGAATTAAAAGTAAGGAAGGAAAGAATTGATTAACTTCCTTTTATCAAGTCTATCAAAACACATGCCATGGCCATTTACCATAAAATTAACTTTTTGAATTAAGTAAAAAAAACATGAAAAATAAGGGTATCATGCCATTAATTCATTTTATTAGTGCTCAGGGTTGATTCAGTAATTACAATACAGACAAACAATGAAACCATTTAAAAAAAGGAAAGTTTCATGGTTGTGCACCATTTGTTAGGTCTTTAAAGTGAAGAAAAGTCTGGTCTTTGGGACAGACAGCACAGTAGAGAAAATTAAAGAAACATAAATTAGCTTTTTGAAACAGTGAAAATATATTATATAATTTGTCTGGAATCAAAGAAAAGGCAACGTAGTCATCGTATTTGTAATTAGTCAGCAAGTCATATTAAATACGGCAAGAGTACAACTTTGATCCAGTTATTAATTGATATTAATAATTGATCACCCTGACCATTATCTTTATTTGGGCAGTTCTGTGAACTTATGTGGACAAAATCGTGGGCTTATATTTGCACACGTGTTCCAATGTCTTGTTCAAGAATATTGGTCCAGTCTAGAAAAATAAATGGTAATTATTATAGCAATTATGAAACTGCCCATTCCACTTCATTGCAATGCACTGCATCATGAGCACAAGCCCACACAAACTCACCGCGTGCAACATGGTTGCGTTCTCCTGGTGAATGGATGGCGGCGCAGTCATCTGCCAAAGCCTGCATTGTTGTAGCCTCTCTGGGTCCTGGGACCTGAGCAGCCTGTGGCACAGTGGCTTCAAAGAGGTAGCCCTTACCAACCCCTGGAAAGCTTACAGGGCTGGACCGAGGAGCCGAGGGAGGTAAGGGTGGACTGTTGAGATCCAAGTACTTGCCCTTGGCAGAGGAAGTGGCCACAGCCTTTAGCTTCTGGCAAATTGTGGCGTTAAAGAGTAGTCCTCGGGCAAGCGCTTGTTCCGCCAGCAGGTCCAGTGGTGAATGGACGGAAGCAGCGGTCGCAGAGTCGGCATCTCGCTGAGGGATTTCTGCAGTTTCGGTCGGTGTTGGGGGTTCTGCACCAAGCCCTTTCACCCCGGTATCCCCCATTGACACAGAGATGTTAGGGTGAGTGTTGGCGGTAAGGCCTTCATTCAGAGGCTTCTTGTGGGCGTACAGGGAGAGGGCCGACTCTTTGGGGGAGCTGGCACTGCAAAAATGGCCATCAGGTGATTTAGTGGAGCCATGCGGGACGTTGGAACCGCTGTTGATGTAGGCCATTTTCTTCTCTGCCTTCAGCCGACTGCTTTACAAGAAGAGGTGAACAGAAATGTAAGCCTACTGAAAGGGCCATTCATTTGATAAAAATGTGGTGTACTTACACTGAGGAAGATGATTGACCTAGAAATTTCTTGCTCTCTTTTAGCAGTAGCCTAAAAGCAAATAGTTAATACAATACGTATATATTTAAACAAAAACAGGATTTTCTGTTAATTTTTCGTTGTAAATAGTGAAGATGACCAAATGCGTCCATTACCTTGGCTGCATCCATCCCCTGGGCCATAGCGTTTTTATCTCATTGTCAAGGAAGCTCTTCAGGTACTCCTCCATTTCTTGATCCTCAATTTTTTCAGTTTCATATCTATCCATCTTTGCCTTTACCACAAGGCACAGAAACTCTCTGCTTGTACATGCATGTTAAGTACAGAGAGGAAGAAATATTACAACAATCCGGGTCGAGGAAGTACAGACTTCACAACGTTCATTACAAGATGACTGGAATGGTTAACGTGTTTCTTAGAGAACAAGATCCCCTTTGGCCTTATGTATCCCAAAGGCTACACCTCTTGAGAGGAAGCCATTCTGTGAATAAAATGAAACAAATAACAGGCAGCTGTGTTAGCTGCGTCTTTCCTTGCTCACACCTGATCTCTTCGTTCCATTTGAATTTCTTCTGGGGACCCCGCTTCCCGAATTTCTCCTCCCCCTCATCCTCAGAGCCTGCGTTCACCCTCTGTTCTCTGGGCTTTTTCTCTTCAAACCCCCTAGGAAACAAAAACAGGTAGCTGAGTGAAGCACTAGGGATTCCTAAAAAAATGTTCAACGTTAAGAATTCCTTCAGTATCACAATTAGAAAGAATAAAAATGTCTTCACGCTACTTGGCCATCATTTACAAAGTGATGGGTGGAATTTATTAGGGAATCCAGGGGAGTTAATGGAGTAGCCATTCCTTGCCGAATGAGGAAACCCTTAAAAATGAAATTCAAATTACTGAGGCAAAACCAATCCGCCGTGAGCGTACTTTGTGGACTTGACCTGTGCATGTGCCTGCCGGTTGTCATGGAAACGGGCCAACTGCCCTGGCATCACTTTGCCAATAGCTTCCCTTAACTTCTCTAGAGGATCCTGCAATATTTGGAATGAAATCATCATGAGTGCTGGATCAAAAAACAAAAACAAAAAAACAAAACAGAAAACATACATCTTAACATAAGTTACCTTAAAAACGTGGGAGTGTTGCTCCATTTTCGCAACACGGCAGTCAAGTTTGTGTGCAACTAAACTTCTACACTAACCAACAAATTATTACAACTTCCAAAATATGAAACTACAATCCCAACACGCACCATTAGCTTGGAATTAACAAACCGAATAACCCCTACACAAGCTTACCAACTTCAGCTCTCCAATCCTCCCTTCTACTTTTGCTGAAAGGCCTTCAGGTTGGGTACAGGGCGGAGGCACCATGCCACCTTTGAGCTCCGTCTGAGGCTGGTCCGGAAACAGAGCTAAGGACAGGCTCTGGACATCTTCCCCGGCTGGGGAAGCCATGGCGGGACGCATCTCTGTGGCGCGTTGAGCCCCTTTGAGCTGGGACGCATCTTCAGTGGCATCTAACAAAGAGTCCAAATCTATGTCGAAGTCCACCGTGACAGCAGCTTGGATAAGTGCATGGTCATTGGTGGAGCCAATCAGACTGAGCAGGGGATCGGCCAATCCAGCGCCTCCACCCCCTCCCGCATCCGCAGGACACATCGGAAACCTTGGTGTGCCAAAAGACGGCCCCCCTTTGCGCCCCCGCATCTCCATTTCCCTCTCCTTCTGTCTTCGGAACTTCTTTAACATGTTGGTGACACTCAAAGGGCCGGCAGACGTCTTTTTTGTTTTTTTTGGTTCGTCAACCACGTTTTCTGATAAAGCACTGCCAGGAACAACGAAAACGGAGCCATTTTGGTCAGTGAGTTACCGACCCTCACTTCATGAATTTACTTTGCTAGGGTCTGTCATTTGGCACCAAGACAATGTCAATACGACCTTACTACCGCCCAAGAAATGGCATGCCTTGCGTGAATCTCTCACCCTTCCATGGAGATGGTAATCCCTGTCCTTTTCAGCTTTTCCCCTTCTTTCCTGCGTCTCTTTTTGGGTTTATCCGATCCATCAATCGATTTACGCTTCTGAAAATGCAAATATTTCATTAACATTTGCTTTTTTGGTAATTCAGCAGATGGTTTTATCCATATTACCACCAAATGTGTCACTGATTTTAAATGAATGTCATTAATGAGCCACTCTAATGTACTCTGATAGACTGCAGACAGTATCTGAACCCAGAATATTATGGTATTCAGAGCTACACGTTCAAAAGTTTAGGGTCACTTAGAAATGTCCTTATTTAAAGAAAAGCACTGCTTTTTAAAAATTAAGATAACATTAAATTAATCAGAAATACAGTCTAGACATTGTCAATGTGGTATATGACTATTCAAGCTGTAAATGGCTGATTTTTTTATGGCATATCTATGTAAGTGTACAGAGGCCCATTTCCAGCAAACACCACTACTGTGTTTTAATTGTACATTGTATAGCTCATTGTGTTAAAAGGCTAATTGATAAGAAAACCCTTGTGCAAATATGTTAGCACAGCTGAAAACTGTTGAATCAAAGTGGGAGTTTTCATGGAAATTGTATGGTGACCCCAAACCTTTGAACGATAGTGTAAGTCATATTGTTTTATTATATTTTAAATATTATAAAATACCTGCATGCTACCATAATACACCATATACCTTTGTAGTCTCCAGTTGGATGCTTCTCGTTGTGAAATCTTCCACCTCATTGTCAGAAACCTGGCGAAACTGAAGTATGCCAAAGTTGACATAGAATCCTCCATATTTGGTTGTGAGGGAAGCTGGTACAAGTTCATCATACTGGAGAAAAAAAAAACATAAAAGGTCACATTTGGGAACACACTACAATTTCAAAGACCAGCCCGAAAATAGGCCTTTTTTGTCATTTAAATCATGGCAAACAGAAAGGCAGACCGTGTACAATAGAACAACATTCTCAACAGCTATTCTCAACTAACTCCACCAAATGGGGTGATTTTTCCCCATTTTTACAGGTTTCCACCACTAAGGATATCACTTCATCAAATTGGGATTGATTAAACAAGATCTTTTTTCTTTTTTTTAACTGTCCACACTAAACTCCTCTTCCGCACCGGCTCAGAGTTGTCAATGAAAGAGTCTTCATCATCGTAGCCATATCCAATATCAACCAGGTCTTGGATGCGATCCTTCTTTCTCTTCTTCACCTCACCCTGTAGGTAAAGAAAGAGGCCTCATTAAAAGTCGGGTTCCAGGAACCACAGAGAAAAGAAAAATAAAGAACAAACTAAATACAGGTTGAACTAAATAATGTTATCGACTTTAAGGGGTAGTTTGGAATTTTGGACATTGGACCTCATGCCAAATGAGCCAGTGTGTTATTTATCATTGGAGACCGTTTCATTCAGTTCTTCTAGTTGCAGAGATCTCTGGTGCTAGGCTAACGCAGGACGATGGAAACTGCTAGCCTGCTAATAAAAACAGTTTTACCCAAAATCTATTATAACACCAGACTATTGATGTAAATGTCTGTTGATAGAATAATGTTAGAAATAAAACTATCCTTGCATCGCAATGAACGCATTACATTTTGAAGGACTGCTTTCTCAGCAGTGGCGTAATTTTACTGTGCTCAGTATGCTACAGCAAACAGCAAACGTAAACAGAAGCACACTCCAGGTAATATCAGTCCACCGCTGAAGCAGCCTGCTTCCAACTACAGGGATTATGAACTAAATGCGATGCAAGGGTAGTTTTATTTCTAACATTATTCTATCAGACATTTACATCTATAGTCTGGCGTTACAATTGATTTGCCTCAGGTGTACTGTGGAATGGGTAGGCTACAACATTTTATTGGCAGGCTGGCAACTAGAAGGACTGAATGAAACGTTGAAAACGTTCTCCAATCATAAATAACACACTGGCTCATTTGGATATGAGGTCCGATGTCCAAAATTCCGAACTATCCCTTTAAAGTCATGCGAGACATGCAAGCAGTCTAGACTACCAGAATTATCTTGAGAGATTATTTTTGATTAAAAAGGTGGGTTTCACCGTACGTGTCCACTATTGCGGCGCGGCGGGTCGCGGCGCGGCGGGGCCATTGATTTCCTATGGAGAGCGGCAAGGCGTGGGCTACGCTTCCGCAATGCACCTTGGGTAGGCGGCGCGGCCATTCGAACAGGGGCGGCGCGTCAAGGCGCGTGGCGTTTGACGGATTTATGTGCATAAAGTTGAGCAGAATCCAACTTTATGCAAATGAATCCGTCCGGAGCAAATTAATCCGACCGGAGCTCAGCAGCCGGCCGACCGCAGCTCAGCAGCCGGCCGACCGGAGTTAAGCAGCCGGCCGACCGGACCTCAGGCCCCTCCGGAGCTACCGGACTCCCGCCAGAGATCGAGCTTGATCAGTGGCATCAAAATGATTCATGTTTTGTTGATATCATTTAACTAGGCCTATATCGCAAAATCTTTATGATGGTGGCTGTGGCTGTTATCAGGACTGTAGGATCCTTCCTACAGGACACTGAACAACGCAGTAGTGCATGGAGGAGAGTTGCATATTTCATGAAAAGATGTTAAACTTGTTTGCATTGGTTGATATAGGCCACCTTTCATACTTCGGATGTTTTTGTGTGTGTGTGTAGTCTACGATTTTGATAGAGGGCGGCGCGTCTGCAGGCGTCGACGCGCCGCAATAGTGGACACGTAGGCCTACCGTAAGAGAGTCCCTTATTTAGAAATTCTCCAGAGAGCCACTTACATATTTATTCTCCAATTGGTGGGCAATGGCAGCCAGTTCCTCATAGTATGGAGTTTCTTGCTCCTCACATTTTTTCTGCGCTCCATCTTTAATGACCATCGAGCCACTCTGCTGAAAAATATACAAAACACAACAGCAATATCATTGACATCTTCAACATTTAGCCTAGGCAGCTCTGCCTCATTGGCACTTTCAAAGCAAGGGTACTGGCTATTGGTGCTGCTGTCGTTTCACAGGCCAACCGGATGCCCACCTGGTGTCTCTCCACCAGTTCCGTATAGCTGAACTCGGGGAAGGCGCGTTCGGTGGATTCGAATAATTTAAGCACGCATCTCACGGTGGCTCGAGACCCAGACACTTCCGAACACTTCCCCTCAGTCTCCGAGAGAGATACCGATGCAGGTGCACTTGGTGCTGGATTACTGTGCAACGTTGATTTATCATCGGTCGGGGAACTAAAGAAATCGCAAGGAAACGTGGTGAACTGTACTCTCCTGACTGCGGCCATCATCACAGTAAGGTGGGGAGGACGGCGCGGGACTACAGACGTGATTGTTAACACTCGTGCAGGTGCCAGGGTTGCCAGATTGGGCCAGCTTTCGCGCCCAATCTGGCAACCCTAGCTTTAGCGCGCTGCAGTTAGGGTGGCCAGTTTGGGCGGGAAATCTGGCCCAATCTGACAACCCTGCGTGCAGGTGCGCTCTGTGATTGGTGCGCGGCTGCGTCCGCGCTGTTGAGATGGATTGGATTATCAATAGGTTGGCCCTGCTAAAGCCCAGCACACACGCGCCAAAAAGTCTGCCCCCATTATTTCCGACGGACTCGCCCACACCTGCGGCGCCTTGACGCGCGCCGCCCCGCCTAGCTTCTCGCCACTGCTCTATTCCCTCGCGAGGGCGCGCGGCAAAATGCACTTTTTTAAAGCAGTTGTGTACATCCCGGCTTGATACAAGGTCCTGAGCCCAGTTTCCCGAAAGCGTCGTTAGCCTACGTGGCTCGTTAAACCCTTCTTACGATCATCGTTCAGTTTTCAGACCGTTTCCCGAAAGCATCGTTAGTAACGAACGTCGTGAAAACCTTCGTATCTAACGACGACTCCAGGGGTACTCGTAGAGCACTATGATCATCGTTACTATAGCCTCAGTGGAGTCCCCAGCTGGAAATTCGTCTTATTGTATGTGTTTTATTAAAACACATTGGTAATGGCGTGTCAAAAAAATAATAAAATACAAAAATATAACAAAAAACAATAAAAAAACAAACATAAGGAAAATAAAAAGAAACGAAACGAAAAAAAATATGAACGTAACGAAAATAGAATGAAACGTAACGAAAAAATTATAATAAAAGATTATAATAAAGGAGCAGGCAAGGCTGCTATGGTGCGAAATGGTGAGGATTGATGTTGATGAGACTAGGCAAACCAGCCAAGGATTGGACTGATGGTAGGAACCACCAACTGTGTTTGGGGTCATTGGGGTTTCATAGAGGGCAGAACTAGTATAATTTCTAAAGCCTATCTTCAGTAGGCCTACATGATGGCTGAGCTAGAGCATGTAGACTGTCAACTAGTTTGCGTTGTCCTTAGCAACAAGCTGTATTATCTAACACTGTAAAAAGACTATGGTGTATTGACAGGATTGAATGTGTAAATGGTTGCATTATTTCCTCCAACGATTGGATAATATTTCCTATAGAGCATAAATTTGTTTCTCTATTCTTTAGACGGATACA